>CAUYSK010039691.1:0-18009 GCA_963575035.1 Avahi laniger | reverse complement strand
GAGTGCAGGGGCATCTTCATAGCTCACTGCAACCGCAGACTCTGGGGTTAAAGCAATCCTCTTGCCTCAGCCTCCTAAGTAGCTGGGACTATAGATGCACTCCACTACGCCCGACTAATTTTTTTACTTTTTGTAGAGATGAGGTCTTGCTATGTTGCCCAGGCTGGTCTGGAACCCCTGGCCTCAAGCGATGCTCCTGCCTCAGCTTCCCAAAGTGCTAGGATTATAGGCACAAGCCACCAAACCTGACCTTGTCTCAATTTTTAAATAATAAAAACTAGCATAAATTCATTCTCTTTAGAGTAAACAAACCCTCCAATGCCTCTTGCCTCTACAAAACACATATGTAATTCATGGCTTTCTAAAAGTACATTTTCACCACTTTCTGACAATTCCAAGAAACTTTTTAGCTTAATAAGCTTCAATTTTGCCACGGTATTTGTAGCAAATTTAACGAGACCGTTTGAGAAGTACTGAATTTTTTATGACTGGCTTTCCCTTTTTCAGGAATGGAGAACCTAGGTAGAACTTGTCCATTGAAAGCCGTGCAACCTTGAAACATACATCTGAAGGTTGTTGCAGGTTGTCAATTTGGTTTGATATCAGGAAAACACTTTCAGTGGCTCTTGATTGGCTGTGGAACTGGAAGAAGCCAGGAATAATAGATTCACTTTTACATAAAATTTCAATCCTCTCCAAAACTTTACTTAATGCAAATAGCAAATGACTGAATTAAATCATTTTATTTTTGTGTTTTTTCTTCCCTTCTCCAGTCTCTGGAAAGGGAAACAGCCCAAAAGGAGTTGGAAAGCAGATGACATGGGTAATTCACAATTGGATCTATGCTAAATAAATGAGGCTTTATTAGTATGTATAAAAATATAAAGCTCTTTTGAGATTTATCATGTGACTGAGTTCATTTGAAGAGAGAACTAAAAAGAATTATTGCCAGTAACTTTATTAAGAAAACAGCTTTTTACATTTTCCCTTTTGGAGCATTGCTTTTATCATTGAATTAGAAACAGTTTTATATGGGAGATTTATTTATTATGAAAGTTATATATGTGAGTTATATTTGTTATGAAACATTCCCCAATATATATAGCTTTTCTTTTTATTTCAAATTATAAGAATAATCCATGGTCGTTACTAAAGTGGCAAAGTATATAATGATGAGGAAAACTACTCTTAATCCCATCACCCAGGCTTAAAATTCTGGTGTATATATTTAGAAGCTTTTGTTCTGTGTGTTAATACCACCACTCATATCCTAACCAAACCTTTGGAACTGTACCGGTTGAAGTTTCAGGTATGTAAAAACAAGTTTGGTGGGTTTAGGAATGCCCCACTGCAATCCAACTTGTGAGGAGGGACAGGGGACCTAAAAGAAAAAAAAAATCTGCACATACGAAAGCGTCAATCACAGCCCATCAATCTCAGTGACGAGGCCAGCTGAGGGGAAAAGCACAGAGGATCCTGGTTCATAATGAGGCTGTTCCTGAGGAAGAAGCGAAAGTGAAAAGAGCTGTGTGATTAGTCTCCAGTAAGGATACAGTAAAGGCTACCGCCCTCCCAAGAGGATTGTAAAATGAAACAGAGCAATATAACCAGTGGCCCCACCCACTTGTCTCTAGGACTCTCATAAGTGGAAAGAAGACATAAGAAAAGAAGCCATTTCTGAATAAAATTAACAAAACAGAAAAAAAGAGAGAGAAGCCATTTCTCCATTAGTCAGAGAAAGGGAGATGAAGTAGGCTAAATTAAGAAGCACGTGAAATGGCAACAATCCCAAGGGCCAAGTATGGGAGACCCAAGTGTAGCAGCGGTAGGAGAACAGACCAGAGCAAGGCAGCGTCAGAGCAATAAGCAGTCATGTTACACTAATGACATGAAGTGATACCTTTAATTCTGCTCCAGAAACCTTCATTGTGCATCTGCCCTATGCAGGGACTCTGCTAGACAGAAGGGGTACCAAGGTGAAAAAGACGTAATCCCCAGTATCTGAGACTGATACAGGAACAATTATGATAACGTACTAAGTACAATAACGATGCCAAACAGGATATATTAGAGGATTAACTCCAACAAGCATGGCAACCCAGGACTAAAAAATATTAGTAGAGAAATCCCCTGGACAAGAAATTGAGAGATGGACATGGTTTTGCCAGCCCAGAGAGATGGAGACAGTCCAGGAAAACAGCTAGTGTAAAGGAGCAGGAGAGACAATGGTATTTTCATGCTCTACAAGCTCATCAGGTAAGCAAGCAGTAGCCCTGGATTCACCACCCTTTAAGATTTATTGAATTATAGCTGTTTAAAATATAATAAAAATCTCTTTAAAACTAGCTAATGGGAAAGGGTTATCTGATTAACTAGATTCTTTGAGATGTGGGATTATACTGCTTTTAGATATGTAAAGGCGTTTAGATGACAATAGCCATGTCGGATACTAAGATCTTTGGAAACTGACAATGAAACATTGGCTTATCCTGTGTGCTTCTAACATGTTGTTTTCTAGCATTTACAATCTTGATTATGCCATCAGTTTGCTAAGCTCACTTTCCTTTTGCTTCCATCTAAAGCAAAATAAATCCTGAATCTGAATAATAGTATACTGTTTTGTGCAAAATATATATAAATATAAATATTAAATATAAATACATATATAAATATAAATATATATATATAAACATTTTGGTTACCAAAAGGGCATGCTACTCTGAAATGAATAATATACCTAGTAAATACTTTCTCATGGGTTGATTTCATGACAGAAAGGACAAGAAGGCTTAAAGATAAATATCTCTAAAGTTATGCCTTCGATGCAAGTTGTACAACTTCATGTCAAGATCAACATAACTTAGAAAAAAAGAATTCTGTCTTATGCCAACATAACTAATTCCATGAAGTCTGGATCATCACTAAACTCAAATTGTTTCATGATTTCTTTCGTCCATGCCTTTTAACTATACAATGCAATTTACTGTGTACTCAGATTTATGGAATGTGGAGGCAGCATCTGATTTAGTATTTTCTATTCAGGCTGTTTACTTTGTAGTCAAACATTCTTCAAAAACATTCTCATCTCCCCACCACACACACACACATTTTCCATCCAAAGCTGTCAGTTCCTATTTAGAAAGGTTAATTGAGATCCGGAGTCTCAAAGCCTCTGATACAGGAGCAACTTTTGCTGGCTTTAATAGTTTTCTTTGAATTTGCTGCCAGTTCTGATTCTACATGTAAATATTTGACTGAGTTGGTTAAAAAAAATTTTTTTTACAAGAGTCAGGAAGCAAGGCTACCATAGTATAATTTATGATATGAGAAAACTTTGATTTCTGCATACTTCTTTTTGCAAATTTCTTGGTGGTTGTCAAATTTGCAGATGTCTTCCTTACTGCTCTTCATTAAGCTTTCAGACTCCTTTGGAATTGCTGAGTCGACCAGGAGATAATGCAGCACATTTGCAGGGGCCCACGCTGTTTTAATTAACTTGCCTTAATGTCACCGAGGAGGTGGGGTTGAGGGGGCCCTTTGCCATGACCTTTAACTCTTGAAAAGTGAACATCTTATGGGAGCCGGCTTTGAGCAATTCACTCTGGACTGCCGACATGTTTTTTTTTAACCTCTCCAAAAAGCACAGCCTGCCTAGGAATGTACTGGAAATAACCCACCACACAAGAAATAGTCTGTGAGCTGAAGAACTTGCTGCAAATGTTGGCTTTTCAACACAACCTCCTGCAGGGAAGGAAGAAACCTTGTCTCTTTCCACCACCTCACTTCCTCTTTCCAGCCAGAGGTCACCCACCAAATTTAGACAGGAGGAAGGACCTGAGAGGAGAGGCAGGCCTTGTGCTTACTGGTCTGTGCCTGCGAGCCACACAAGTAATTTTTAATTTTCTAGTAGCTGCATTAAAAAAGTAAAAAGAAACAGATGAAATTAACTTTAATAATATATTTTAGCCCAGCATATCCAAAATGCCACAATTTCAACATGCAATCAATAAGAAATTTATAAACAGGAGAGTTTACGTTTTTAACTACGTCTTCAAAATCTGATATTTATTTTACACTTAGAGCATATCTCAATTCACTAATTTGTCATTGGAAATACATGTTCAGTTATTTAGCTTTCATAAAATTAACAGCTGAAAAGATATTCACAAGTTGTTCCGTGTATACTAAAAATTATTTTCCAATAGCTGAACTACGTATCTGTTTTTAAAAATAAATTGAAATGGAAGTAAAAATTTTCTTCCTTAGGTACACTAGCCACAATTCCAGGGCCCACTAGCCCATGAGGCTGGTGGGTGCTCTATTGACAGGAGAGAATTATGACCTTGAGACTTAAAGTGTGAACCCCAAAATGGCAGCTTTGCCATCACTTGCAATGTTATTAGAAAGGCAGAATCTCGGGCCTCACTCCAGACCTATGGAATCCGAATCTGCATTTTAACAAGATCTTCAAGTGATTCGTATGCATAATATAGTTTGGACAGCACTGATCTAAATTTAATGCATCGGAAAGTTGGTATTATTGCATCCATTTTCCAGATGAGTACACGGAAGCTCAGAAAAATTGCATAAGGTGCTGAAAATCCCAGAGCTTCTGAGTGGGAAGCTGAAATTCAAACAAAAGTCTTGCCCATTTTTAAGCCCATACTCTTTCTAATATTTATGACCCAAAGCATGGAATATGGTACTACTATTAATAAGCAAGTTAATTTTAAATGGTGCTCAGAGAGCATTTTCAAAAGCACTAAAACACAAAGTTTGAAAGTATGTCCCTTTCCATCCTCTTAGTTTTCCTGATAAGGTCAAAGATAACACCTGCGAGTGAGTGGTGTCATTATGTTTTCAATACCTAACACTTGCTGCAAGGGGGCCCCAGCCTCAGAACCTTCAGCAAAGTACCTAGCTAGATCTTCCCAGCTTTATTTCCTTTCATTGTGCTTATTCTTACTTTTACCTTCTATTTATGGCAAATGATACTGGCTTTCCATTTCCAGGAGTGATACATAAAGTAGATGTATTTAAGTAATAGAGAGTAGTTGTGAGTGCAGCTGCTTCCCCGACATGGCCACATGGGGAAGGGGGCGTGGGAATGACCAAGGCATGGGAAACAATGTCCTGGTTGAAGGTCCCTCCCTCGGAGGCAGAGCCCCCAGCAGGCCAATCCCTAGAGGAGACTGGAGCACCGCAAGTATTGAGTATTTCTGTCACAGGTGAGCTGAACTTGTCTCCCCATGCCAGTGCCCATTCAAAGCACTTAACAATCGTTACCTCTTTGTATGTGTGCATGTTGTGGATGTTCACTGTATTTGTTTGGTTGGTTGACCAGCATTTCCTACCTCCCAGCACAAAAAACCAAAAGGTCAGATATCTGACTCGCTCAATCCAGCAGCAAGGCTGTAGGCAGAAGGCAGGAGCTCAGCCAATTGGGTGCTCCTCCTGGTTGATGAGTACAGAGCAAGTGCCTTAAAAGAGCAAGAGCCACTTATGGCTCATATAGCCGTGGTGGTGATAGCATAGTGGTTGCATCAATGTGAATTCAGTGGCAGGATTCAGTAAGGGCAGCAGAAGTGCTCTAACCAGGCTTTGACCTGGTTCAGGGACCCAGACCCCCTTGAAATGCCCCTTTTTCCAAGTGTGATTGTTCTACAGGTTTTTGTGGTTTCCATGGTGTCCATGGGGAACAGCAGCGTTCCAAAACTGCCTCTTCCAGAGGTAACCAGAGTTGATTTCTGCCTTTTGCAATTGAAAACTCAGACTATTAGAGTGGGATTCTTTGATTGCCTGTCTACCCCACTAGAGACTACCAAGCCCCATGAGAGTGGAGTCTGTATCTGCTTGTTCACATTGCATAATCTCCGAGACCTGTATCCTGGTTTCAAACCTAGTCAAAGTTCAAAAATTATTTGAAGAATGAGTGAATGAGCATTGAACATATAGGAGATGTCAATAAATACTTAGAGGAATGTTGAAAAGTCATACTTTTACTTTCTCGGAACAAACCAAACATATTCTATGACTTAGAAGAACCTACTTATGAAAAATTAAACTTCAAAGATAGAGTAATAATATTTAACCTTTTACTTCACAAACCGATTGACCCAAAATTCCTTCTCTGATTTTTCTAGGGTTAAGTTTTGTTTTCTAATTGTGAACTATTAGAAGAGCTTAAACATAATGGAACACAAAAGATTTTTTGCAGTGAATATGTAATGCTTCCAAAATTAAAGGAAATAGTCATTTGAAAAATAACATATTCGAAGCTATTGGCAACACGACATGGTTCAGCCATGAAAATCACACATAACTGAAATGGAAACATCGGCCCCAGAATTTTCAGAAATTAGGCTTGCTTTAGCTGTGCTAAGGAGTTTGCTGACATTATTAAGCAGTTTACTGACGTTATTCACAACAACCTAGGAGTTAACCACTTTTGTTGCTCTTTTCCAGACCAGGAAACTGAGACACAGCAGAGACACTAAGCAATTTGCCTAAGGTCATATAGCTAATAAGGGTCATACAGCTAAAGAACTAGGATTTAAACTCTAGCCTGATTCCAAAGGTTAAGATTTCAATCTCCAGGCTATACTTTTTGCCTGATAGATTTGTGGCATATATTTACCAGAAAGACTCTGGCTCCATCTTTGATGTTTGACCACTGACAGCTTTCAGGTCCCACCTCCAGCCCGCCTACATTTTGCCCCACATCTAGGCAAGCCTATGAGAAAACTCACGTGGTTCCCTTCTCTTGGTACCAGCGAGGAAGTCCACCTCACGCCACCCCTACCTCCTTATATACACACACACAGTCCACACAAGCCACTCACCCCTTTCTTCTCTCCGACATTTCAGCCAGCTTGGGTGACTGCCCTGTTCTCCCCAGAAAGCGTCTATGTGTGAGTAATAAATCTCTTCATATTCTCTTGGTGCATGTGTGGCATTATCTATTTCAACATTTGAACAAATTTTTGGACAAGGGACATTGATCTCACCCTCCATGGACAGCCACAGATAGTATTCAATGAAATGTCAGTATCATACCTTAACGTGATACTGGAAGACTTCACTGAAGATTGGTATAGAGGCCGGGCGCGGTGGCTCACGCCTGTAATCCTAGCACTCTGGGAGGCCAAGGCGGGTGGATTGTTTGAGCTCAGGAGTTCGAAACCAGCCTGAGCAAGAGCAAGACCCTGTCTCTACTAAAATTAGAAAGAAATTAACCAGACAACTAAAAATATATAGAAAAAATTAGCCGGGCATGGTGGTGCGTGCCTGTAGTCCCAGCTACTCGGGAGGCTGAGGCAGGAGGATCCCTTGAGCCCAGGAGTTTGGGGTTGCTGTGAGGTAGGCTGACGCCACAGCACTCACTCTAGCGTGGGCAAAAGAGTGAGACTCTGTCTCAAAAAAAAGACCGGTATAAAAAGAAAAGTTTCTATGAAACTAATTTTTGCATGTACTGCATGAAGAACTTCATTTATTAACTTCTCTAATTTTGGTGAGAGGGGTATTTTTCTCTTCCTTCCCACTCCAAGCTTATTTCTGTTTTTTTTTTTTCAAGGAAATGTTTGAGCTCAAGGGAGTAGGAACTGATTATCTGATTGGTATATTCATAAAGCTGAATTTTGTTAGTGGACAGTGTCACTCAGTGTAAGAGTTCGCCCTCATGTATGACACTCTTCTGCTTTTTGCCCACCAAAGCATTCAGTTCAACGATCCTATGAACAAACTTTTCATTGTCTTCCACCCCCTTAATGTGTCCTCACTATCCTCCCTGCTCAGCTTACAGAGACATTATACTCTCCCCCTTGCTTACCTCTTCATCTTTATCGATCTCGTTTCATCATACCCTGGTGAAATCCATCTCTGCCCGTTTGGCACAGGCCCTGGAAGGGGGTTACAGTAAAACACAGCCACGCTGACTGACCTCACTTTGAATTTAATATGCGGATCCGCAGGTAGCCCCATGATGCTGCCAGGAATTCACTCTGTATGTCCGTAATCCATTCACTCTCTCACTCTGCAAGGTGCCTATTTCACATCAATTTTTGGTTCCTCAAACCTCTAACACATCCTCCCACATTCCCACTCTCAGCTGATAACGTTGCTTCCTACTTCACCAAAGAAAATGGAATCAATCAGAAGAGAATTTCAGCTGAGTCCCAGCACCACATGGACTTGTCAGCATCTGCCTCCACACCCGCTGCCTTCCTGCCGGAGTCAGAGGAAGTACATGTGCTCCCACTGAACCCCTGTGCACCACACTCCTGGCCCCTCACCTGTGCGAGGACATTGCATCAGCAGTTGGCCACCTCCCTCCTCAATCATCAGCCTTTTCCTTTTGGTAGCTTATTTCCATGGGCTTGTAAACCTTCTCTTTAACTCATTTCACCCCCCTAGTTACCACACCATTGTTTTACTCCTTTTTGCAGCAAAATTCTTCAAAGACATTATTATCACCAATTCCTCTCCTCACATTCTGTCTTGAAATCACTACATTCAGCTTTTTGCCCCTGTGATTCCACTTAAACTGCTCTGGTCAAACCAATAACCTCTATATTGTTTAATCCAATCATAGCTCACAGCAAACTCAAACTCCTGGGCTCAAGCGATCCTTCTGCCTCAGCCTCCCAAGCAGCTGGGACTACAGGCACGTACCGCTGCGCCAGGCTAATTTTTCTATTTTTTTGTAGAGAAAAGGTCTCGCTTTTGCTCGGGCTGATCTTGAACTCCTGGCCTCAAGCAATCCACCCGCCTCAGCCTCCCAAAGTGCTAGGACTATAGTTATGAGCCACCATGCCCAGCTTGTTTCTTTTTCTTGATATTGGAGTATCCCAAGGATCAATCCTTGATTCTCTTCTCTACCTTTACTTCCTTCCTTGGTGATCTCATTATGACCTTAAATACAAATCTATATGCACTCACATCCATATCCAGCCACCTTTCCTGAACTCCAGGTTTGTGTACCTGCAGCATACTTACCTTCTCTACATGGATGTCTGATAGATGTCTGGAAATCAACATTTCCAAGAATAAACTCCTGACCATTTCCCTATCCATAGCCGTCTTCATCTCATTTGATGACAACTTCATTTTTGCAGTTTCTCAAGCCAAACTCTGAAGTCATCCTTGATTTCCCTCCTTCTCTTATGCCCCATCTCCAGGCCAGCAGGGGATTCTGTTAGCTCTGGCTTCAGAAGATGTTCAGAATCCAACTACCTCTGTATCACCTCCACTGCTATCATCCTATTCTAAGCCACCATTGCCTCTTGTAGATTACTGCAGTAGCATCCTAACTGGTATCGCTCCTTCTACCCTTGTCTGCTGAAGTCAGTTCTCAACAGAGTAGCAACGGTGACCATTTTAAAATATAAAATACAATTAAAATATAAATCAGATCATAGATCTTCCACACCATATCCCGCAATGACTGCTACCCCAAATTTCATAGTTTCCTCCAGGCTCTATATAAACTGCCCTCTTCCCTTTACTTCTCCATCCTCGTCTTCTATGACTCTCTGCATCACTTCTTCTCCATTAGCTACCGTGGGCCCTTTGCTGTTCCTTAAAAACATCAGATATGGTCTCATGACTTGTAAGGCCTTAGCATTAACTGTTACCTCCCACAGAGAGCCACATGGATGACTTTTGCACTCCTCTAAGCCTTTGCTCAAATTTCACCTTCTCATTGCGATACACTGACCACCTGGGACAGCTTGCTTTTTCCAAATATCCATAACAGTATCTTCCATCTGAGACTCTTAAAATGTTACCTTTTCACTGCCCCATTAAAACATGGAGTCTGTCTCTTACCCCTTGAACTTGGGTGGATCTTTGTGATGCTCTCAACCAGCAAAGACACTACATGATGAGGCTGGGTCATAAAAAGTAATGCAGTACTATTCTCTAATAAAAGAAACTAGGGCTCCTTATAGAAATGGCTGATTTCAGGGCTAGGGTAGGAAAAATACAGGCGACCCTGGAGCATCTTGAAGTACCAGGATGTAAGGAAGTGATTAAAGAATGGGGCAAGTCAACAGATCTCTGGAGCAAAACTTAAGGAACACCCACTGCCAAAAGCTGTAACAATTTGAGCAATAAAATAATATAGTATTGGATATAACCCAAAGAATAAAATAAATATACATGAGTCCACAGTGATATAAATAAATAAGGGAGGAGAGACAAGTCTTCCATACAGAAGAATTACAGATAACACATTTAGATACCACACCCTCCAGGTGATGGAGTTTAGCCCCCACCCACCTCCCTTTTAAGTGTGGGTTACACTTAGTGACTTGCTTCCTCAGGATAGAACATGGAAAAGGAAAAAATAGCAATTTCACAGGGAAGAAACATGGTAAACATTACCCCTTAACTAAGTGATCAAAGTTAACATTATCAGTGATTTTGCACATGGATATCATGCACCCCCAGACATGATGTGGTGAGAGGGCACTTCACCCCAGTGGACTTCTTTCCAAAAACCTATTTCCTCAATCTAATCATGAGAAAAACATTATGCAAATCCAATTTGAGGGGTATTCTACAAAATAACTGACTAGTATTCCTCAAAATGTCAAGGTCATGAAAAAGAAGACTGAGAAGCTATCACGGACTAGAAGAGACTAGAGACATAAGAATAAATGCAATGTGGGATCTTGGATTGTGGAACATAAAAAAGGGATATTAATGGAAAAGCTAGTGAAGTCCTAATAAAGTCTGGAGTTTATGAACCAATGTTGGTTTCATAGTTTTAACAAATGTATCTCAGTAAGGAAAGATGGTAACGGGAAATTGGTTGAGAGTTGTACTGAAACTCTATACTTTCTTCAAAATTTTTCTGCAAATCTAAAATTACTCCAAAATAAAGCTTATTTTAAAACAAAAAGACAGAGCTTCCACCTGTTACCCCTTTCTCTCTCTCTCTCTCTCTTTCTCTTTCTCTCTCCTCCTACCCCTTCTGTCTCTGTGTCTCTCAATCTCTTGGGACATTTGCTTTCAGAACCCAAATGTGATGCTATAAGAAAATCCAGTGTATTGAGGAGCCTGCTGTAGGTACCCCAGCCACCAGTCCCACTGCTGTTCCAAATGATGACCAGCACCAAGCACCAGACAAATGTGTGAAGAAGCCTTTGAGATAACTCCAGCCCTGGCCACTGCCTGACTGCAACTGTGTGAGAGCCTCTGACTGAGAACCACCCAGCTTAGCCCAGTCAACCCTCAGAACTATGAGAGATAATAGTAATGAGACTGTAATTGTTTCAAGCTGTAAGGCTGGAGGTGGTTTCTTATGCAGCTAACATCACCCTACTTCCAGGTCAGTTATACCCTGTTGTTTTTCCTACTCCACGTGGTAGGGTAGGCATGCAGACTCAGAAAACTTGAGGGACCTAACCCCCTTTAATAAGCACACCTACATGTGCATTTCCAGGAAGAGATGGGAGAGTTCACTTCTGCTTCAAACTTTAGCTTCATGCCAAAGTTGGCTTTTACCAGAGAGCCTTGGATTAGGGAAATAGTGAGTGGTTGAAAATCTATTAATCAAGCAATAATTTGATTCCCATTCTGCTATTTTTCTTTATGTGTGTCCTGAAGAATGAACTCAGAGACAGTCTTGGCATATTCAGGCATATGTGGATTGTTGTATATCATACCCATAATACATTAAATTCCTCACACTTCACAAACCCATGGGGGAAAAATATCTCCCTTGCATCTCCATCCCACAAATTTCTGTGTGTCTCTGAATGATGTTTGTTTTTATCTTTTGGACACTGTGAACCATGGAAAGGGATCACTCATTGGCTGGTAAGAATTTCCAACCTCCGTTTGCAGCCCACTGCTAGCAAGTGGACTGGGACTCGAATACAATATATACCACCTTCCTCTGACTTCATCTTTATCTCCTATTGTATAGCACCCCCACTTATCCCATATGTCATCTTATAAGCAACTTTATATTCCTGTTAGGAATATAGGGGTATAAATAAAATAAGTACACAAATCCATAATAATGTTAAGTGCCTCTCGCATAATTAATGCCCAATAGATGAGTTTCCTTGGTCTTTGCCTGGTACTTAGCTTTACTAAGAACACTAGCTTTCTGCAGCCCTCTCTTCGTGTTCTATACTAATGGGTTTCAATAAATGGAGCTATAAGCAGAACTACTTCTGTCGAGTTTCCTTTTTCCATTGCTGTCTATCTGAAATAAGAGGTGGGCTCCAGCAGAGTCTCAAGAAGGTCCGATCCACTTTGACGTGGACTTCAATTGTGAGGATGCTACATTTTTGAGTATGAAGTACTTGTATCTATTAGAATACATCTTGGAAAGGGGTGTAAGCAAACCCCATCCAGGTCATAACACTAGTCAGCTTGATGCTTGAAAGTGGAATTCTTATTTGCTGAATTGCTAGAGTGAGATCTGCAAAACTCTATAACCCTGAGTCGTTAGTCTCTCCTAAAACAAATATATTATCAGCTTTAACAGTCTGATAAGGTAGAAATTCTACATAGTGGATAATTCTTATGATTTTGTCAAGTTCCTTTATGAGAAAAATAAAACCTTGCTTGGGCTGTCAGAATAACATAAGACAGCTTGAGGTTTTTTGCCTTGAGTTTGTGTGGGCAGGAAATTTATTCATTGCTTGGTACATCTTTGAGCTTCACACAGCTGTGTGAGATCTCGGTTCTTTACAAATTGCTAATAAAGAAGATAATGCCAACATTTGCACTCTTCTCAAAAGTCAAACACTGAGGATTTAAATCAAGATTTCTGGATAAAAAATCTTAATCTTTTGAGTCATGTTGCTATGCTTTTAAATTCATATCCTAACACCAAAGGGAACTAAAATTAGAATTTGGAATAAGCCAGAAGCAATGAAACAATTTTCTCATTCATCTAACATGTACTTACTGAGCATCTAATCTATGTCTATGCATTTAAAATTTTTTCTTAAAATGACAACTCGGTTTGATCTCCAAGTACAGAATTCTATTAAATTTTGGCCAGCAAAGAAGAAGGTAATTAGTAATATTTGATGAGCCCTTACTATGTTCCAGGCACACAGCCAGGGTTTTTATAAATGTTATGATGTAAATATTATTGATACTGTATTACAGATGAAGAAACTGATGCTACACAATCAGTAAGTGAAAAAGTGGGATTTTTAACCTCAGACTGATTCCAAAGCCCACTACATCACACTACTTCGTACAATCTCATTTTTTTCAGCTTGACTAGGAAAGAGTTTTCATGCTAGTTTCTTAAGTGTTCTTATAAACATTCTCAATTCATTTAAAGTATATTTAAATCAGTTGAAACCACAAACCCTATATATATATATGAATATATATATATTTCTGTGACATAATTATTTATTTCTGAGTTAATGTGATATTGGATATGGGTGTGGGAGGGGAAGTGCAATGAAACAGTCTCAGGAAGGTGGCTATCACCTTTTGTTCATCTCAACTTCCATTCTCCCACTTTCCTTCTTTCTGTCTGTCCATTCCATTATTCGAGCTCACCAGATTCTAGATACTGAAGTAGGCATTGAAATAAAGAGATGAAGAGAAATGGATTCCATTTCCAAAGAATTCTTAGGCTAAGGTATGAAAAAATATAAAGTGAAGAATTTAAATAAAAGTAAACTCTCGCGGAAGGAGGTTGAAGGTGCAATGGGACATTACAAAAAAGCACGCACTTGGAGGAGTCGGAAAGTGATCTTTGAGATTGCCCTCGACGGAGGGACAAGAGATGAACAGAAGACATTCTGCTGGAACAACAAAGGGGCAGGATTGTACTAAACGGAACTACTCCATCCATAGTGACTCACATGCCAGCGATTCGTATTGTAAAATGAGGCTAACTGCTCACCTTTCATAATCCCAGCCCACATCTGGATGTCAGCTGGCAATACTGCCAACTTATGTCTCTTTCAGATTCAAGGCAACCTTTATACTCTACCCTGGAGCCCTATTCATTTCCAAATGCAGACTGGAACATATCCAGGAGACAGAGAAATCTTGGACCTGGAATATGTCAAGAGTCTCCCAAATTCACAGGAACACTTACTGAATGGGGTAGTGGTGGGAGAAAGGGGCATCATAGTCATTCTCATAAGCTGTGCTTCTCCAGTATGGTCGAGGACTGCCTGGCTCAGAATCTCCTGGCCCTCCCCTGTGCCTCTGAGTGGGCATCTCAGAGTGGAACCCAGAATCCCCATTTAGACAAAAGCTTTGGGTGAATCTGATGCTCTAAAGCCATCCTTGGCCTGTATCATTCTGGGCCTTTGGGCCTAGAGCTTCCCCAGAACCAGCATAGGAAAACATTGAAACTGCTCATTTGTCACCAGGTAAAACTGCATGTTCATCCAAATAAAATCAAGAGACTTATGTGCAAAATATTGTACCAGGTGCTGTGGAGGATGAACAGAATTATGTGTCGTGACCACTTCTCTCAGGGAGCTTGTGTCAGGGAACGGACACCAGGACAGAGTCAGGAGTGCAAGAAATTTATTGGGGGTAATGCCTGCGCATGATAAAGAGGTGAGAGAGCAAGAGTAGGCAGGGTGAGTCTTTAGACTACAATGCAAGTCTGACACCTGTGAGAGGAGGAAGGAGGGAAGATTGGGTAAGAAGACTGCAGACCCAGACTGCAGTGCAGTTCTGAGACCCTCTTGCCCAGCCCAATGGGGAGCTCCAGCTCATAGATTTCCTATAGAAGAGCCCCAAGTTGAGCAGAGATGGCCAGGCCCCTAGCATCCCTACCATGCTCATTTATTGGCTGGAGCTACCCAAAGAGAGCATATCCTTGCCTCAAACATTGCATCAGACCCCAAAGTTGCTGCAGTGGGAGTTTGTCACCTGAGTGCACTCCTATGGAAGTTCCCTCTTGGAGGGAATTACAAGAAGTGTCTGCCCTAGACTTATTCTCTGAATGGGGATGTGATGGTCTTACTCTAATCAACTGAACATTGGAAAGAAGGGATGTAGCAATAGTGAGGAATCAGACACATGGCTTTGGTTGGAATCACAGCTCTGTCATTTAGTGTATGATCTCAGGTAAATGGCCTAACTCTGCCAGACAGAATTTCCTCATAGGAAAGAGTGGGATGACATATGTTTCACAGAGGCATTTTGGGCTGGCCAATGAAACAACACCTAGACAACACCTTTTTTATTCCCTAATAATACTCATACACAGACACACAGGTGCGCACACGCACACACGCACACTCAAGCACGCAATTTTTTTTTGTTGGTTTAAGCATGTTCAAGTTGTTTTGTGTTACTTGCAGCACAATAGTCTTAGCTATAATAATAGCTAAGACTCTCAACTAATTGAAAAATAGTTTTCTTGTGACTCATATCTTTCTTGGCTTAAAAGATCCTTCCAAGAAATCTCTCTATTAGTGTCCCTCAAATTTTTCTAGGTGTCCCCAAAGGGATGTCTCATAGTTTCTCATAAACCAGTGTCAGCCTCAGGCACCACACAATCTGTCATTTTTTTCTTCATTGATGACTTTACTCATAGATGTCATTGCACACCATGAAAATGACAATAGCTATATTCAAAGTACCACTTGGAGATACTCCAAAATTTTCTGGTCCTCGGGGTGCTCAAACATCTCTGAGTTTGTTGAAGAAGTAAGGAGCATGTCTCCTCTCCCCTTCTGTTTCAACTCAACTCTTCAGCAGTTCTTCATGTGGCCAGAGGCTTATAAAGTCTCCTGATGAGATCTATGGAATCTACGAGATCTCATAGGGATCTGTGGGATCTCTGAGCTGATGGCAGAGCTTCCCAACTGTGCCTCATGACATGCTAGTGTGCCACAGAGGTCACAGGGGTGCCAAGATATTGATCCGCCAGTCTTTGGGGCTGCCTGAGAGGGCCTGGGTGACTAGAGCCTTAACAGAGATATCTCATGGGACCTGAGCACAAGAATTTACCTGCCCCCCAGGAGGAACTGGAACTAAGGACTGAAAATCGATTGAGAATTCAGACAACTTAAATAAAAAATGAATTTCTCTACAGACCAATATCCTCTGCCTCTCAGTTCACTTAGCAGGCAAATGTGGTACATCACAGTTGCTTGAGTTCACCTCCTCTCTAGTCCATATGAAGAATGTCTTAATGCAGATACCCCAAGAGAATATCTGATCAGCCTAACTTGGGTCAGGTGCACAAACATTCTTCCAATAAGAATGTTGGGTCCCATAGCATAAACGTAGACCCTTGGTGACTGAAGTGAGCAGATGCCCAGTGTTTCTTTCTCTCAGGTCTGACAGAGTCCTCAGCAGGGAGCAGAGAGCACACTTCCCATAGGATAACTTGAGGAAGGTTTAATAAAAAAGGACTATTTACAAAGGGGGCAGGGTGCAGGGACTAGGAATAGGGCAATACCCACGCCAGGCCGTTGCCACCCCTGGGCCCAACCAGAAGAGAAGGAGCAGTCATCGGAACCCAAAGGCTGAGAGAAGTTGTGAAGTTCCTGCATGGATTGTAGTGGCCCAAGACACCCCCACAGGAAGGGAGCCTGAAAATAACCTCTCTCACATCACCCACCTCCTTCCCTTGGATCTCCCGTAAGTCATCCCATTGGCCAAAGCAGAGGGTAAGGAAGACCCTTGATGTTGTAGCCTCCACAGGCCTACGGCCCTGGAGGAGAGCCAGAAGAGAAACGTGGAGAGTGTATCTGGAGGGAGAGAGATGTATCTGGTAAGGATCTTTTCACATTATTCAGTAACAGCAAAAGAAATTCTTCCTCTACCCGATTTCTAACAGCTCTCTTTAGAAAGAATCCCAGCAAGTTTATAGCATCACATAGATCATCAGGATCCAACAGCCCTAATCCCCACTTCAGTCAAAATGGGATATTACCCATTCTACTAGCTCTAACTGCCCGCTTGCCCCTACCCACCTCGCCCTACTTACCCATCCAAGATCAATTTTAAATCTCACCTATGTCCTAAGACCTTCCATCTGACAGTCTCTCCCTCCTCTGATTTCTTTACGCTTTGTGCACCTTGCAGTGCTTACTCATTTCCTATTTTGTGTTGTAATTTTTCTCCAAGTTCATGTTCATTCATCTCTGTATCCCTATGGTTACTTGCACAGATCATTGCGCATAGAAGACACTCGGGAATGTTTGCTAAGTAGTTGTTGAAAGAAATATGGAGAGTTTGGCCAACCTCATTTTTTCTAGGGAGGTGTTTCTTCTTTTAAGATTGCATAATGGCTCCTTTAAGTTTGAAACTTGGAAATGCACAGTGTTCAACAAGTTAGAACATTTGTGAAAGGACTGATGTTTAACCTCAGATACTGACATCGCTCAGCTGTTGCTTCTGGATTACTTTTGAAGAACTTTTATTTATATTTTGACCATTTCTGAGAAAGACTTGATATTAACTAGCACAGATATGAATCACTCTTGAATCTCTTATAAAGAGATAAGAAATGGAATGAAAATGGTTAAAACCCATATGGATTTCATCTTGAGACAATGTTAACTTAAAATTCAAGTCATATAAAATAAAATTAGAGGGGACTATAATAATATACATACAATATTCCATTTTATGACTTTTAACATTATTTCGAGAATTCTTTTAGGGTCTAGAAAACTACCCAGTTTTCCAAGTGGGGCATTAGAAACAGAAAGTAGTCCAGCTTTTCCATTCTCATAATGGCAAGATCGCCCTCGAGACTTTTGTCTTTATTATTTAGACACTCTCCCTAGATGTGTGGTTATTATTAATACTTAAGTCCACATTGTTAAAACAGAGGTTGAGGCCAGGCGCGGTGGCTCATGCCTGTAATCCTAGCTCTCTGGGAGGCCGAGGCGGGTGGATTGTTTGAGCTCAGGAGTTCGAAACCAGCCTGAGCAAGAGCGAGACCCTGTCTCTACTAAAAATAGAAAGAAATTAATCAAATAACTAAAAACATATAGAAAAAATTAGCCGGGCATGGTGGTGCATGCCTGTAATCCCAGC
>CAUYSK010039689.1:0-13110 GCA_963575035.1 Avahi laniger | reverse complement strand
ACCCCGTCTCTACCAAAAATAGAAAGAAATTAATTGGACAGCTAAAAATATGTAGAAAAAATTAGCCGGGCATGGTGGCACATCCCTGTAGTCCCAGCTACTTGGGAGGCTGAGGCAGTAGGATTGCTTGAGCCTAGGAGTTTGAGGTTGCTGTGAGCTAGGCTGCCGCCACAGCACTCACTCTAGCCGGGGCAACAAGTGAGACTCTGTCTCAAAAAAAAAAAAAAAAGTTTCCACTCCTTGACAGTTCTGACCTGCTCAAGTAACACAAATTGTACTAATACAAATTGAAACTGTATTAGATTTTTGTCTATAATAATGTGTGTGTATGTGTGTGGTGTGTGTGTTGCTACAACAATATCCATCAAGTACAAGAAAAGTAGACAAGAAAGGTAGAAAACTTGGCTAGGTTTTGAACCAGGTGAGTCACTAACTGGCACACATCCTAAACCTTTAGGGCCAGCTGTGATAACCAATGATCAGGAATGTAGACTCCTCAAAAGTGAAGTGTTAGAGCTTTGCTTCATTTATCCCACCAACGAAAACTGGTGACTCCTAACGGCCTTTGAAGTTCTACTCCAGAGGCCAGCCAAATCCAACTGGCCACCTGTTTTCTTTAAAGCCTGTGACCTCTAAGAATGGTCTTTACATTTTTAAATGGGTGAAATAAAGTCAGAAGAATAATATTCATGATACATAAAAATCAGATGACATTCAAATTTCAATGTCCTTAAATAAAGTTTTGTTCAAACACAACCATGCCCATTTGTTTACATATTGTCTACGCTGCTTTCACGCTATGACAGTCGAGTTGAACAGTGGCGACAGTCACTCTGGACTCTAAAGCTTTAAATATTTACCAACTGGCACTTTACAGAAAAAGTCTGACAACTACTGTTTTACCCTGTCCCAGCTTATTCTGTTTTCGGGTAAATGCAAATCAAGTGCTAATTTCTAAATTAATTCTTCCTAGCAAGTAAGAATAAAAGAGTATCTACAGAATTCTAAAACTCCCAATCAATTTGAATAATCCTTATTTTAAAATTATATTTAATTCTGCATGGCATTGGCGACTACATATATTTTGTCATAATTAGCATTACTTTGTTCACCAATGTGTCTTCCTCTTGACTGGATTCATTCATTTTTGCAGAAAAAATTTTGAGTAGTATACTTTAGTCCTCGTATGTCAAAAAATGTTTTGCCATTGCTCTGCTCATCTTGTTTTAACTCCACTTCTCATTACCTGAAATTACTCTCTTTGTGCACTTTTGTATCTACCATGTTTCCTGTGACAAGGTGAAATCCATAAAGTGTAGAGATCTTCTCCAATTTGACCATCACCACATACCCAGGAAAAAAAAACAAAAAACATAATGGTGAACATTTGCGCAATCATATGGTGCAGCCACTCTTCTGTAATGTGAATATATTCACTCATTCTTCACAAGAACTCCATGACGTAAGTATTAGCAGTTCCTCCAAAACAATAAAAACTTGCAAGACAAAAGAAGTTAGATCACTTGCCCAGGGTCACACTCAGACTAAGTGGCAGAGTTAAGATTCCAACAATGTCTGGTATAAGTGACAAAATGGAGGTGTCCTACTCAGCTCCCCTTCCAAAAGCACCCGTGCCGCAGGAGAGCAGTTAGCTGACAACCCCCAGCTGCAGGTGTCCAGTGTTCAAGCAGAGGCCACATGTTCTTCGCCAATGACTGAGCAGAGCTGTGGTGACAGAACCCTCCATCTCGGCCCCGTACAGACTGCCCTGTGGGCAATCTTACACCAGAGCTTCCTGCGGGGCTGGCCGATCCTTCCTCCTCATAGCTGCGTCGCAGTCTGAGGCCTCTCTGACCCCATCAATTGTCCTTCCTGCCCCTCTCCTTTCATATGTGCTAGACCTGCATCCCCACCTGAAGGCTTCCCATTGCCTACTTCTGCTTCTTCTCCCTTTATTTTTCGTAGTCATTTCCCCCAGTAAATGTCTTGGACTTCTAGCTCCACTCTGGCATGTGCTTCCTAGAAGACCCAACTGACAAGTTGCTCACAACATCTGTTCAATAAATGAATGGAATAAAAACATAACTGTGTTTAAGTTTCCGTGTTCGAAGAGCCTTCCCTAAAGACATAATGATACAGCATTCATAATTTACTGGCATCCAGTAGTACAGATGAATAGTATAAATCTCAGTCCCATTCCTTCTTCTCTCTGAGGCTTATAGACTTTTTTTGGGGGGTGGGGAGAGGGGATTAAAAATTTACCAGAATATGTGTAGTTTACTTTCTTCTTTTAATATTGCAATAAAAGGGTCCTAAGATACTTTTTTCACATTTTAACTCTTTTGAAATCAGGAACATCTTAAAAATGATACTGAAAGAAATTTCCAGCTCTCAGGAAAAGGAAGAAGTTACACATTTATCAGAAGTTGTCATTGTTGGCACACCCAGAAACTGTGGTTGAATTTTAAGTTAAGTCTGGATGCTTAATTATGGCTTAATGTTTATACATTAAGGTTTCACTATGATGCAGCCCTGAAATAAACAGTTGTGTAACAGAAGATTGCATATTCCATGACAGTCAGCATAATTAAAGGCAGAGAAATATTAAATCTCTCAGAATTTAGCATTTAGGAAAGGCTGGAGGGATTCATTCATGTCTCACAGAGAACTATCACTCAAGCAGCTCACATCTCTGGTAAGCTGCCAGCTAAACTTGTAAGAGAAACAGTTAAACTTCCAGCGATGCATGATTAAATTAAATTTGGGGGGAAAAGGAGGGAAAAGCTTCTTAAATTAACCGAGTAGACAAATGCAAAACTTTAATTTCTTCATAGACATCCAAATTATGTAATCACAACCAAAGATGCTAAAGAAAACATGAAGATAACTTTTATTAAAAATGTTATAGAATTATGTTGTATGCAATATACTCTGAAATGATTTTAAATATATTTATCATGTTTATCCAAAAAAACAACTGATAAAGGGGTAAGATGCTGGTAACAAGAAAATCCGGCAAATTTGAGTAAAACACATACAGGGGGTTCTACCTATTATTCTTACCGTTTTAACATTCATGTAAATTTGAAGTTTTCAAATAAAAAGTATAAGAAGCTTAATATTAAAATGATACCATTCAGAACATGAATGGTTAAGTGATTCAGAAGAACGTGAAATAGGAAGGCTCTAAGGAAATAGCATTTCATGGGGTGGGAAAAAGAAACAGACATTTTTAGAGAAACTAGCTCTTAAGAGTAATTAAGTCTCCCTGGCTTCCTTGCTGAAAATTTGTTTGGAAACAGGCATCTGAATGTTGATGCATCTTAGAATCAAAGAAGTTTTTAGGCTGCCTTTTCCTTCTCCAACAGCTCCTTAGCTGGGTACTCCATCTGTTAGATCAAACGTCCATACTTAATTCTGATTCATAATTCTCATCCTAAGCCTTCACTTTGAATTTTGGAATAAATCCTCTGCTCAATTTTCCAGACCACTAATTCTCTTAAGTCCTGAGTTGTTTCCATTTTGCACTTCAGCCCATCTCTTCCAGCCCATCTCCCAAGCCAGAGCTTTTTAACATTACAATCCCATTCTCGATTTCTAAGAACTCCTTCTTTTCTCTACCTTGCCCATGAACTGTTTTTTGCTTTATCGACTGCTATTCTCTTGTATCTGAGACTATGAATGAGAATTTTCCTGCAATAACTTTTCCCCAGAGCTTCCGTGGGATGGATTCGGTGACCTCTCATTCTGTTGATTTCTTTTCAAATGTCTGATGATCCTTCTTGGTTGTCTGCTCCTATTTACAAATGTAGGGCTTGGACAGATCAGCATCAGTTGCTGCAGAGGGTTTCTTTAGCACATATGAAAACAACGGTGAATGGACAGAGCAAAACTGCCTTTATTTCAAGATTCAGAAGTCTCCTATCCTGGGAGGTAGAGACACAAGAGACACCTGGCACTGCTACAACTTCTCCTTCCTGCTACGCTCACCCACCATAGTTTGCCGTGGCAAATCTCCCAGTTTAAACTAAGCTGAACGGCTTTGTTGCAGAGGCAAACTCTACCACCAACCCCTCTGAGCCAAACTCTCTGAGAGCAGAATGGGAACAGCTGTTTCAGGGTTATTAATTCCTGGCCGAGGACTCTCATAACCCACTTTCGTTGCCACTCCTTATAGTTTCAATTCTTGGGAATCTTCCAGGATGCTGTTAAGAAAATTCATTTTTCTAGTTATTCCCACGTTTGTCTCTACTGGGTTGTAAGTTCCTTTGCTATGGAGTTTCACCATCAATCTGATCCCATCTGCTTTATTTATTCCACAAGGTCCTCAATCCTTCTGGGCCACGGTAACATCTTTCTCATTTTTTAGCCCCCTTATGGGTCCATTCATATTTTTATGTTTCATCAATTGTTTTCAACAGAACTTTGAAAGGAAAGGTGAAAAAGTAAAGAAACGTGGTTCGATGTACATCCATCAGGGTCGTAAAGGGGTCATTTCCTAAAAGTAGAGGTCTATGTCTTCTTTTATATATCCTCTCTGGAAAGCTTGGTTTTTAGCCCATTTCTTCCCCTTCATGCAGGGAGGCTAACATTTCCCCTTATGAATCTGCAAAAACCTATTAAAAAGCTCAACCACGTTTCCCTTAACAGAATTATTACTTTTAGCTTTGGTCCCAGGTGCCCTGTATGACCCTGAGCACAACCATTCTGTAAGTGCCATAGTCATCTTGGTCCAACAACCCACCGCCAAATGCAAAGATAGGCGGTCAGATGCCAGAAGAAGAAGATGTGTTTGGTGCCCTGACTGGAGACTCTAACCAATTTTTTGTCTGGGGTCACTTTTCCAGTCTCTGCCTTCCTCCAATAATTACTGAGCATTTACTATCATGACAGAAGGCAGACTCTGAGACACAAAATACCTGAATTTGAACTGTAACATCAAGATCTGGCTTCTTGACTTTGGACATGTTTCTTAACCTTTCAGGTATCTCACGCCTCATCTATAAATCATCCCAGGCCTTTCTAAGAGAAAACACAAGGATTTTGTGAATATATATGTCAATGTGTGCCAAAGCACTTAGAGCACACCCCCATGACTACTGCCTAAGATCCAAGCACCTGGCTGACGTCACAACAAGAAAATGGTAAAGCTGGCATGAGCTGTTTTCATTCGGCAGTATATACTGGTTGATTACCAACCAGGCTGGGCTCCTCTGTTCTCTTCTGACAAAGTCAACGGCATGCGCTCCGCCACACCAGTCTCTCCGAACTGTTACACCACTGGGGTTCATGAACATCTCTGTAATTTCTTTTTTTTTTACTAATATGTTAAAATAAATGAAACTAATTCAAATCCATAACTACACAGTTATTATTTAAAATAAATATTTAAAAATGAGTAAAAACAAAATTGAGACAATATTTTATAAATAACCGTACAAGTGGTATCTAACGGCAAAACAGGATGATGGCACACATATGCCTAACGTCGGAAACACTATACCGTTTTCACAAACAGGAGAGCCACACAGAACAAGACTTCAAAGAAATAGTCTCTGAAAGGGCTCTCTGACCAAATGCACCAAGAAAGCACTACCTGCTAAATCAAACCATCGTAAACTGAATACTTACTCCAATTTGTTTAGTTCAACATTTCTCGGATTCATTTCACCAAGAGACTCTCTGAGTGACAACGTTGCAATGACCTGCCAAACCCATTCTGCGGAAAGCTCACCTACAGCTGTCAGGTGCTTGGGCAGCAAAAGTGTGCTGGGTGGAACCAGAGGTTTGGGTGCCAGGATGTTGGGATGCCTGGATTCGAATCCAGTGCTGCCACATGACACTAGTATAATGATCCTTTCTCTGACCTTCAGTGTCGGAATCCACAAATAGGGATCACAGTTGTACGGATTTGCTCAGAGCAGGGGTCAGCAAACTCCAGCCCATAAACTGTTTTTATAAGCAATGTTTTACTGGGACACAGCCAAATTCACTCGTTTATGAATTGTTTTATGGCTGTGTTCACATGCACAGAGTTGAATAGTTGATTGTATGGCCTGCACACCTTAAACAGTTACTATCTGGGCCTTCACAGAAGCAGTTCGCTGGGCACTTCCTGTCTCGATTAACTAAAAATCTTAGGGTGCTGAGAGCTGGTATCATTTAACTCCCTACATGAGCTTTGCTGGCACCTGCAGCACCAGCTTTCGGGGGCTGGAGCCACACTGAGCCACCCACTCACAGCTTTACCGGTGCCGCAAGAGCAGAAGGGGTTAACCCGACCCAAGTGTGAAGCGGGTCCGGGAGACAGACAAAACTAACCACTGCAGAGTCCCTGAAGCCAGAGATACACGGTCATGATCCAGAAATCTGCTTCTAATGACATGGAACAGTCAGATGGGACATAAGATTATACTACGGAAATACAAAGAAGGGGTGAGGGGTAGGGAGAGAAGGGAGCCAACATAAGAAGATTCCACAGCAACGTAGAAAATTAAAAATCTGAGGAATAATTCAACTTTTTAAATTCAGTAGAAAAAATGAAGAAAAGACTACCAAGAAGCAAATCATGAAGAAATCTGAATTTAAAAAGTCAAATTATGTACTCCCCAAATTTTTACTTTTTTATGTTGTTATGAAGTATAAACAAAGCATAGGATCTCTGGGGGTAAAAAAGGAACTCTTTTACAAGAGTGACAATAATTAAAGAAATAAAAGGAAATGTCCCCACAGAAAGTAAAACAGAGGTTACCAGGGGTTGGGAGGAGGCAGAAATGGGGAGATTATTATTTAATGGGTACAGAGTTATGTTGGTAAGATTTTGGGTAAAGATAGTTATGATGGTTACACAACACTGCGAATGTCTTTAATGCCTCTAAACAGTACACTTAGAAGTAATTAAAATGATAAATATGTACATTTCACCACAAGAAAAAAGTAACGCATGATAAAAATATGTACACGAACCAAAAAGAAACGTCCCTAGTTTGAAGAAAGACTTGTAAAGACTAATTACGTGCCAGGGAAACTGTTGAAAAAGATGTGCACCTGGACATATTCTAATAAAATATCTGAATTCCATAATAAACAAAATGATCCTCTAAGTTTCCAAACAGACATGAAAATCTGTGGGTGTTTTTATTACTTCGTTTTAATATCTTTTCTATGGATCTGGTAAGTTGGGAGAGTGTTCAGTATACCTAGTCTGTCCTCTCAAAACCATACGTAATAGTTCTTCTAACTTCAACCTCTGCAAGGTTAACAATTATTTAAAATGAGACAGCAAGTCAAAGACATCAACAGGCAACATACTATTATAGAGTCACAATATGATTTATCATCAGACACTTGAGAATAAAAAGAATTGCCATTAATAATAACACTAAGCCAGCCTGAGCAAGAGTGAGACTCCGTCTCTACTAAAAATAGAAAGAAATAGGCCAAACAACTAAAAATAGAAAAAATTAGCCGGGCATGGTGGTGCATGCCTGTAGTCCCAGCTACCTGGGAGGCTGAGGCAGGAGGATTCCTTGAGCCCAGGAGCCTGAGGTTGCTGTGAGCTAGGCTGACGCCACGGCACTCTAGCCTGGGCAAGAGAGTGAGACTCTGTCTCAAAAATAATAATAATAATAATAATAATAACACTAAGACAAATAGAGTTCAACTCAAGTACATGGTCACCCTTAACTCCTGAAATGGTTCATTAAATAACTTTCAAGTTTCCAGGCATTTCTATCAAAGATTTAACATTTTAAAATAAAGGTCTGTTTTTTTCTTATTATTTGGGATTCTTTTATTTAAGAGTTTCATAACTAAAAAGAAAATAACCTATTTTTCTGCTTTGGCATTAAACTGTAAGTTTACATGAAATTACACAGCATTTGGTTGACTGAGAAACACTAGAGGGTTTTTAATGTCATATTACATATCTTTCAAAAATGCCTGAAAATGAAAAACTGTTTATTAAATAGCACTTCATCTTATCTTAAGAACATATTAGCTTCATAAGAAAAGGGAGTCCATTTTTTAAGATGTCAGTACAACATAACGAACACTGGACACTTAATATTTATGAATATGGTAAAAGCCAATTTATCTGACATTTTAATCAAATGGAGAGTCTCTACTGGGACCACACTGAGGTTCTTCTAGGACTTTGACTTTTCTATTTTTTTTCAGCTGAAATTCTTCATGACAGACTTATTACTCATTATTTCAGAACATATTTGAACAACTATTCAGTGCTCGGAGTGACACCAAGGACATAAAAACAGACCTTCAAGACTAACGTTACACAGGTGTACCCCAAGCCTTAAGTGCCACAGGCGTGATGCATAACTAATCCCACGGGAAGACACAGTTTGAGCGTTGCTGAAAAGTAAGATGACTAGGGGAAACATTTCTGAACTTTGCTATTAAAAAAAATCAGTAGAAATTTAAAGGGCAAAGAAAGGAAAAATCCTTTTAAACAGAGATAACCTTGAAAAGATGTAGACTCATTTTCTACTGGCTATGTAACAAATTACCACAAATTCAGCTGCATAAATCATACCCATTTGTTAGCTCACAGTTACATGGGTCAAGAAGTCTAGCTACAGAGTGATCAGGTGTAAATGGCAGCAGAGAACCTGGCCATTTAAAAGTGAGTGTGCTCCCGAGTTCATGAATGGGGCGGGGTGGGCAGGTAAGCAGACAATGGGCGTATAGCTGAAAACATCCAGGAAAAAACCTGGAAAACTATGTAGGCTCCATGAGAGAAGCCCTTTCTGCCTACAGCCAGTGCTCCGAGAACGAGAGAGCAATGAGCAGCACAAGGTCCACATATCAATCGTGAACTTTGTTTCAATGCGAGGCTGCTAAAATTCACAAGAGGAGCACTAAAACTCTAAAGCAAAGGTCAAGAAATTTTTCTGTTATGTGCCTGACAGTAAATATTTTAGGCTTTGCAGGCAAAGAGGCAAGATCCAGGATATTATACAGGTACTTACATAACAAGAGAGGAAACAAATATCCACAACTTTTTATTGACAAAACTCAAAATATACTAATAATTGAGTATAATTTTTTGTAATACTTGGCAAAGATGCTCTCCTCAACCAAGCTTTAGTCAGGCTTCTTTGAGATCTCGAGAGAAGGAGGCCTCACCCTTGGGTTTTGGTGTTTTAGCAAGAATCCTGCTAAGTCAGTTTAGGGAGAATGCTCCCACCCTGAATTTCTTATCAAACCCTCATCCCCCAATACCTGCCAGGTGATATCTGATCGCCCTGGCCTGTCTTTAGCAAGAATCCCTCCAAGTCAATTTAGCAACAATCTCCCTACTTTTGATGTCTCCTCTTAGTAATTTTCCACTCAGTGACCCTCCAACCTCTTGGCTATTAACCTTCACTTGTTCTTGTACTTGGAGTTGAACCCCGATCTCTCCCCCCTACGGTGACAGTCTTGACATCCATAGCAATGGTCTTGAACAAAGTCTTCCTTACAGTTTTAACAGCATCAGGACAATTTTGTCTTTAACACACAGGTGGTCAACACACTTATGAGAAGAATGGACTTCTTTTTGTTAGAGGAGATAATATTTTACTTAACCAGGGTTCCCAGGCATCAAATCAACCGCAAATGTAAAAAGCCATTCCTAGCTCATAGGCTGTGGAGAGAAAAAAAAAAAAAAAAAAATATGTGGGGCTGTAGTTTATTGACCTTTGCTCTTGAGAACGTACACCTTGGAGGAAATAAAATTGCTAAGAATCCCTTACACACATGTTCCTTCCAACACACTTTCCATGTTACAGCTTTGTAGGACCACAGGAAAATGCATTTGGTGTCTGGAGAGGGAAGCAGGAATGCAGAATTAGCCTCACATTCCTTAGCATGCTAAGGAAGAATGGTTACCCCATCCAGCCCTTTTGTCCCCCCTTACTTCCTTGAGACTAGTTCCATCCAGGCAGATCTCAACCAACAGAAACCTGCAGGCAGGGTGTGTGCATGTGTGTGCATACTTAACACAGCGGTTTCTAAACTTGATTGCAACCCAAAGTTTTCCTCAAATAACTACACACACACACACACACACACACACACACACAAATTGGATATCATTCATTCATGTATTCAATCACAAAGATTTACTGAGTGTCTAGTATGTGCTTGATAGCTTTCCAGGTGCTGGGGAAACAAAACAAAACAAAAATCCAGGCCCTCTGGGGGTTTATATACTAGTATGTGCCAAGGGACAAACAAAATAAGTAAGCAAAATATGGAATGTGTTAACTGGTGGAAAGTTCTATTGAGAAAAAAAAATAACAAACAGCATATGGGTGGATTACCCTTTTAAAGAGCTGTGGTAAGTGACATTCTCACGGAAAAGATGGCTTCGCTAAATGAGTTTCATTACAGTAGCAGTAGGTGTGCGCTGTAAAGAATTAGAAAACAAAGACAAGCAAAAGTGAGAAAATAAAAATGTTAATATATTCCCATCATCTAGAGATGACCATTTTAACACCTTCATAAAGCTTGCCCCCGACACATATTTACAAGTGTGTATTTTGTATATAGGAAACAAGATGATGCAGTAAATATCTTTATCAGCTTTTTTCAGCTATGGATCTCCACCTTTCCATGTCAGTATATTTTCATTTCATCTAATACCCAAGCTATAATCAAGTTTCTCATTATCTCAAAAAGATCCTTGACAGTTTGTCCACACCAGTATCTGAGATCACACACGCATCCTGATTACGTCCTTTGTAAGAGAATGGCGAAGTCCAAGCTCCCTTTTTTGCTGGACAAAAAAATAATGACCCATCTGCATGGTTCTTTGTGGTGCTGTTTTGCTAGTTCCTCTGTATCCCCCCAGTCCCTGCAGACTGGTATTAGATCCAAAGCAGGGTTCCCAACCTTTTTGTGTCCAGAACTACTTTGGTAGCCTCCTGAAGCATGAGGACCTCTTCTGAGAGGTGGGGCCTAGCAATCTGTTTTATCAGGCCCACCCAGAGGATTCTGATGGACACTCAAGTGTGAGAACCTCCTGAATAACATACGCTATATCCTACAATAAAGAAAACTACTACACCAACTCCGCTAAATAAATACTACAAGTTACTATAAACTACTGAGTGAAGTTTAATATTTTTTTAGATCCTTTTGTTGGAACACTAAAGTTATACAGTCAAAATACTAAATTCTAAATAAATCTTCTCTGTGTAGGTGTTTCATTTTCAATATAAAAGATTTTTTAGTTATTTTTTTAAGTAGATAATACATTTCTATTATATAAGTCAAAGGTGAAAACTATATAGAAAGGGAACCAACCTATTACAGTAATCCCCTCTAATCTGCAAGGGTATGTTCCAAGACCCCCAGTGGATGCCTGAAACCATGGATGGTACCAAAACCTGTATACACTATGTTTTTTCCTATACATACATACTTATGATAAAGTTTAATTATAATTTACTTGGCACATGCCTGTAGTCCCAGCTTCTTGGGAGGCTGAGGCAGGAGGATCACTTGAGCCCAGGGGTTTGAGGTTGCTGTGAGCTAAGCTGATGCCACAGCACTCTAGCCCAGGCGACAGAGTAAGATTCTTGGAAAAAAAAAAAATTATAAATTACTAAGAGATTAACGACAATAACTAATAGTAAAATACAATAATTATAACAATATACTGTAACAAAAATTATGTGAATGTGTTCTCTTTCTCTCTCTCTCTCTAAAAAAATATCTTATTGTACTGTATGCACCCTTCTTGTGATCTGTCCATCTGATAACCAAGCCAGCTACTAAGTGGCTAACAGGCAGGTATGAGCATACACAGCATGGATACCTTAGACGAAGGTACGATCCAAGTTCCAGGCCAGATGGAGCAAAATGATGCAAGATTTCCATCATGCTACTCAGAATGGCATGCAATTTAAAACTTATGAATTCTTCATTTCTGAAATTTTCCATTTACAATGTTTGGACCTCAGTTGACCATAGGTAACTGAAACCACAGATAGCAAAATCACAAAAGTACTACTACTATATTTTGAAAATGGATAAAAAAGGGCAACAATCAAAAATTGATCTTGCCCTTCCTGGGTAAAGTGACCTCCAGAAAGCCAAGTAATTAATCAGGAGAAAATATCTTTTATACTAATAAAAGTATTCAAGTTAATAAACAATGATAAAATTAAAGTATCACCATTTTGCAACCACTAATAATATAATTGATTTAGGCAATAATACCAAGGGCTGCTAACATCATTTTTTAAAAAAAGATATTATATATCCCATTAATTAAGTATACAACAGCACCTTCTTGCCAGAGTCCCCCTTGAATCTGAGAAGTGAAAAGTGGTACCTCAAAATTTTAATTTATATTTCTCAATGTGAATTTGTGTTCCCCTCCTGTGAAGGTCTGGAAATGTCCTCTGACCATTACAACAGGTTATAAGGACAGGCTCTGTCCTTATAACTGCATCAACTCAAATCCTGGTTTCATCACCTATTGCCTAGGTGACCTCATCAGGAAACTTAATGAGCTTCTATGCCTCACTTCCTCATGCACAAAACAGGGATCACAATAATAAAGACCTCATTAGGGAACTGCGGAAAGTAACTAATACAACTTAAACACTTAACTACAGGATCTAGCATACTCAGCAATCATTATCTATTATTATTGTGTCATTATTTCCAATGGATCATATGTCTTTTCTTACTAATTTATATCTTAATCCTATATCTAAATATATAGGAGCTAGCCTTTTCCCCCAATATAGTCCCCCAAAGATCCTTAGGGAGCTGGTCCAAATACTGGGACCCACTCTCTATTAGAATATACCTGGAGAGAACACTTTGGAAATTATGACTGAGGAGTAAAATTAGCATTTTTGACAAAGATAGAGCTTACTATTAAGCATAGAATCTAAATAATTCTACTGGTAAGAAATCTCTCCAGACCTTTTGTAAATTTAGGTGGCTGAGCCACTTTTTTTTTTTGAGACAGAGTCTCACTTTGTTGCCCTGGCTAGAGTGAGTGCCGTGGCGTCAGCCTAGCTCACAGCAACCTCAGACTCCTGGGCTCAAGCGATCCTCCTGCCTCAGCCTCCCGAGTAGCTGGGACTACAG
>CAUYSK010039686.1:0-14099 GCA_963575035.1 Avahi laniger | reverse complement strand
CACCAACAAAGTGCGGCTTGTGAGGGTTGCAAGCAGTACAGAAGGCTGCGGGGTTGGGTGTGAGAGGCCCAGCTGGCCTCTGCCCTGGGCCGCAGTTCAACACCCGGTTTCTCTGTGGCCCTCCAGCTCCCTCTTCCACCCTGTGTCCCGTCAGGGCTCCTTGCAAATAATGCAGGACCCTTCCTTCTTTGCATGGTGCATGAGCACTTCTGTTTGTTTTTTTGTTTTCATTTTTTTATTTAAGTGGATTTAGGGATATAAGTGGATTATTGTTACACGGACGAATTATACAGTGAAAAAGTCTAGGCTTTTAATTTACCCATCACTGAATGGTGTACATTGTACCCAGTGGGTAATTTTTTATCTCACACCCGGCGCTTCCTCCTCCTCTTCTTGAGTCTCCAGTGTCCGTTAAGACACCTATGTGACCAGGGCACGACCATTTCTATTTCCCAGGATCCAAGAGATTTTATTCACGGCAGCATTTGTTTTCGTTTTTGTTTTTTAAATAGAAATTTTGGAGAGTCCCTTTGTCGAATAGAGAAAATCACCAAATAGGACCCTAACCTGCCTTCCAAATAAACATAGAGTGACAATCTCACAAATGTAGTGGAACTAATAGCAAACTAGCTTTTCTGGTATGAAGCAGACTTTCAAAATATTCTAGAGGCCTTGTGCTGCACAGATTCGTCCCTGAAGTAAAACAAAGACATGGCTCATCTAGTCTGCTCCTCCGTCCCTGTCTCGGTGCTGGGGCAGCTGTACCCATTGATGGCACCAGGTACTAACTTTGCTGGGGCGGGGACTAATGAGATGGCTGGCTGGTGGGAAAACACTCAGGCCGTCTTCCCGCTCAGCTCAGTGTTGGTGAAGGGGGTCCTTGGGGCCAGCTCCACCTCCCTGTCTGTCACCCTCAGGGTTCCAGCTGATGCTGTGAGCCATTGCCAAGCCCTGTCACAGCTGGGTGGGGAGTTTGGGCAGAGATATGAGGAATGCGGTAAAGTTTTTCAGTGGCAGTAATCCAACACATTCACTCATTGGATACGTCGGTATAGAGACTGCAGTAGCTCCCCACCAAGAAAATGAAATGTTTGAATTAGTCCATGAGCATTGACGTTGAAACAAAAAGGGATGTTCTGAAATTTTCTTCAAGAATTTGTTTTCCTTTGGAGAAAATGGAGATCTAGGTTTTGATTGACATGACAGAGCCCAAGCATGCAAACAACTCATTTCAGGGGTTTACTTATAATTTTATACATATATAGTATATAGTATATAAAATAACATGATAGATAAATATATACATAAATAGACATAAAACATTATATTATAATACAATAACATATATGTTATTATCTAGACATAGATAAAGATCATTTCAATAATGCTTTTCATTAAATATATCCATCTCCTTCCCAGCTTTCTATAGGCGCCTAAGAGCATGCTCGTTGTTCGTGTCATGGGACAATATTTAGAAAAGCTGGCAGACTAAGGACCAACCCCAGATCGCAGCTGCTTTGGGAAGAAGGACAGAAGTATTGATTTCATGAAGGTTTTGCTAATGACAGCTAAGGAGCATATTTCCAACTTCCCTTTCCCCACTAACAGTCGCAGCTCTGCAGGGGCTGCGTGTCCACGCCCAGTGAAATGGAACACTGGGGCCCAGCGCCAGGGCCGATGCCAGGTCTCTGGGCCCACCCACCTCTCCTGCACAGGCAGGCGCTCCCAGCACCCTCAGCACTCCCACAGACAGCCCAGCCAGCCCAGCAGGTGGCACGGGCAAGGGCTGTGCCACCGCAAAGCAGGGTGGCTCTCCCCACGTGACTCCCCTTCTCTGGCGCTGCTTCTCCTCGTGGGGTTAATTACACCAACCTGAAGCTCAGGGAGTGTGAGTTAATTGCCAAACACATTGCAATTATCAGGAGCCCACGAGGTGCTTTACCACCATAAAGCATTACATCTAATTATTGTTCATAATCATAAAGGTTCAGAAGCACCAAGGGCTCCCATGGCAACCTTAACTCTTTTCCTCTCTCTGTTTCTCTCTCTCTCTCTCTCTCTCTCTCACACACACACACACACACACACACACACACACACGGTGATAGACTTTTTCATTGCAATATTAAATGCAGCTCATAAACCTGCCATATTATTGGGAAAATATTTATTTTTATAAGCTGAGTTGGCAGCACTGAGGTAATGATTGCTTTCTGAATGCTCAGACGGGCAGGGTCCTCAGTCTGATGACAAGGTACCCGAGTATCAGCCAATGCACTTGCTTCATCTTCAGCAGCAACATCTTTATCATGATAGACATCATGAGGACGTGGTGTGGCTTTCTTTTTATGGTTTTTCAGTACGAACAGCCCAGGATGATGGAGGGTATTTTATAAACATAGCAGAAACATGTCTCTAAACAAGCCATATAGGAGAATGTAAACCATCGATCAATTGAAAGGCTGATTTACAAGATGATGGAATGTGTCCCAGATGCAAACCCAAGGCTATGAGACTTAGCAAGTTTATCAGTTTGGCTGAACGAACTGCTGAAATAAAAGTTCCATGTAAAAGCAGTTTGACTTATACAGTCCGCCCTCTGTGTCCACTGGGGATCCCCAAATCCACAGATGCTCAAGTCCCTGACATAAAATGCATATAACCTATGCACATCTTCCTGTATACTTTAAGCCATCTCTAGATTATTTGTAATACTTAATATAATGTAAATGCTATGTAAATAGTTCTTATACTGTAATGTTTAGGGAATAATGACAAGAAAATAAAGTCTGTACGTGTTCAGTATACACGTAACTTTTTTCCCCAAATATTTTCAATCTGCAGTTGGTTGAATCCATGGATATGGAAGGCTGACTGTGTTTATAAATACTACACACATATATATGTGTGCGGCTTCATGCGCAGTAATGGCAGCATCAGTGGAAGTATTAATAAATCAAACTCATTCACATGGAAGTACTTGAGACTCAGCCATACGTCTGGCCTGCGGTATCTGCCATATGATTTCCTTAAAGGGAAACTTGGTTTTAGAGGATCTGGAAATCCTGCTGTTGCCAGAGAAGTCGTGTTTAAATGCTTCACTCTTGCCATCTGGTTGGAGCTCTGTAGTCACCAGCAGGAACCAGTGACGGAGCCTGGCTCTCTTCTGTTCTGCATGCCTGGAGCCTAGAGATGACTTCCTCCGTGACTCTCCTCCTGGGAGAAAAGTAGCTCTCACTGCTGTGCTTGACTGCAGTTCGGACAGTAGAACACTAGGCACAGTAAGTAAAGTCTTTGGCTGGGGGGTGCTGGCCAGTGCCCTTGACTAGGCTCCCCAGGCCCCAGTGGGTGGAGCCGTGCAGGCAGCAGAGGACAGGCAGTGAAGGCTGACCTTGGGCCAAGGGAGGAAAACTAACAAGGCGAAGGAAAGGGCCACAGTGCTCTAGTGAAGGGGCGCCCCTGAAGAGCTGGCCCTCTTTGACTATTGCAAGTGGCCAGGTCAAGTGACCAAGTCAGTCAAGAGCATGGGGTGGGCGTACTCTGTCCGTACTGTCCAGCGAGGAATAAGAAATAAAAATAAAATAGTTGACCTGCCTTCCGGCAGCTCACAGACCAGGTATCGTAAACAGGAATGGGGGCTGGGGATCCAAAGGGAAAAAGGCCGCAACAGGCCACAAAAACAGACAAATAGGAGCAAGTTGCTCAGGGAAGGTTGTCATGGAGCTGCAGGGGCGGCAGCCAGGACTGAGGTGAGGTTCAGAAAGCCCCCACAGGGAAGAGGGGAGTGCGGCATAGTGACTGGGCTGCACGACCTGGGCTGGAATCCTGGCTCAGCCGCTTTAGCAGCCCTGAGACTTTGGGGAATGACTTCACCTTGCCAGGCCTCAGTTTCGTCTTCTGCAAAATGAGGTACAGTTATAGTAGCATATCTTCAGAGATAAGAATTCAATGAGATATTGCATGTAAAGTATTTGCCACGTTACTTGACACACAGGGAGGGCTCCATAAATATTAGTGATCACTAATGTTCATTGGTAAGTTTGAGAAGGTGGGAAGAGACAGAGATGGGTAATGAGAGAATAGGTACACTGGGTGGAGTGCAGTGACGTCGTCATAGATGATGGCAATAATGTCTACACATAGGATTGTGACGAGAAGGAAATGAGTTAATATGTATAATACTTGGAATGGTGTCCGGCAAATAGTAAGCGCTGTATAGTAGTGGGTGTTATTGATACTATTAGGTTGTTGCTTTGTTTATGACTAGTGAAAGTGTTTCTTAGCACTAAATAAAAACCACTACTGGTTATTAATTATAAACACAAAGCATACAACCCAAAAGCGTTTGGCTGACAAAGTATCAATATAATAATATGTGAGCTACCCAAGTCATGACCAAGTGCCTGAGGGACACTCACAGGAATAAAGGATGTGGTTGATATTAGTAATTTATGTATGCCACTGTGCTGCCATGAGGGCCACTGGAGTGTCCATCACATTTAAATCATGTTCACAGTAAAATTGGAGCTGTAAAAAGAACCAAAGGAGAGACACCAACGTCCGGGATGCCATAAAAATTCAGGAACACATGGTAATAGCAGAGCCCAGCAGTAAAAGGGGCCAAGTAACAAAGAGTAGGATGTGAAGCTTCTTGGGCTCCCTGCTTCACGCCAGCCAAGAGAACACCACCATCCTCATGCCGGGCACTGAAAGGGAACAACGGAGAGAGAGAGCTTAGATGGCAGTGCTGGGGTACATGTCTAGAACATGGGGTACGTGTCTAGTAAATGTTGAGTCACTAGCATGTGGTTAGCATATTGCTTACACATTACCCAGCCCTCACTTTTGTTTTCATTTCATTAGGAATTATAATGCAAAAACTCCAAGGCCTGGACAAAAGTGACCGGATCTGTGCTTTTTGCAAATGTGGAGACCAAGTCCAGGGTGATGAGGAGGGGATGTGGGCAGTCCGGCAGGCTCTGGCCTCCTCCTCCAAGTACGTCGTAGATAAACATAGCACAGAGCTGCTGGCAACCTGGCGGGAGAGTTCAGGAGAGCAGAGAATATGTTTTGTTTGTTGGGACTTGCTTAGGAGATGTGACATCATTCATCTGTTAATTCATTCATGTATTCAACCAACATTTATTGAGCACTTTTTGTGCCTAATTCTGCACCTGGCTCTGGGTGCAATGAACAAGACAAACATGGCCTTGGGCTGTTGACAGGCCACTATGCTATAGTTAGTAGGTGTTATGTTAGGAGGGCTGAGAGCACAGACCATTTCTGAAGAGAGAAGGTATAAGTTTTGAGCTATCTATGGTGGCTGAAAAGTCAAGCTCCCTGCAAAAAGAAAGACAAACCACCCAAATTTGGTGTTTGTCTTAAACAGAATCAATACATTTTGCTAAAGTCTGACGGAGTTGTTTAAACTATAAGGCTGGTCCCATGATATGCACAGCCCATAATTCAGCATAAGACAGCTGAAATATGCCAACTCCAGGAAAAGCTTCGCCTTCTTCATGTCACAGGCTCTGGGGCTAGGGTGGGGCAGTACAGAGGCAGTTACAGGTGCAAACACAGGACAAGACTTGGAGCCAAAGGATGTACAGGCTGTTCCACTCCACAGATCTCTCCTAGGAACAGACAGTACTGCAGAGTAGAATAAAGACCATTGACATTTAAAAGTAGATTTCAGTTTAATGTTTCTGAAGAGCCTCAAAGACATACACAAAAGGTTTGAATAAAATCTATGATAAGTGGCTTTCCCCACTCCGTCTCTCACTTCACGCCACAGTTCTTTGTCCAGTTATCTTCTAGTGAGCATGTGAAGTTTACAAATGAAGTGGGAACTGGTGCTGTCTACAATGCTATGGTGCCTGGCACGCCATCATTTTTCTTCCAGAAAGAGTAGGGATCATCTTTTGTGCATGCCCTTCACACCCACCTGCCAAACTTTGTGGAGACCCCCCCACCATGCGAACCTCAGCCTCATCATTTACTATACCTGAAGAATTTTTTTGGTTGTATATATTAAGTCCAAGTGACCAATAGCATTTTCTCCATTTTAAGAGAGAACTCTGTAAAGCCAGAATGTAAATCTCTGTAGCAACTGAGAAAAAAAAAAAGAGTAACTAATAGCTCTAAAGGAAAATAGCATTGAAGGAATTGAGATTCATAATTCACACAGATTAAATTACTCGTTAATTGCTTGGTCTGAAGCTCCATGCTATTGCTCCATATTTTAAGCATCTCTTAAATAAGATTAATTTTTAGAATGGCAGGTAATGTCCCTCGCAAGGGGAAAATAACTATTTACTTATCATCCTAGATTACATATTAAAAAGCATTTCATTGCAATTTAATTTGGTGAGTCAGAATCTTCACCCGGAGATCAGTTATCACTACCCTGATGGGATGCTCATTCACTGGGGGAAATGAGGACGACGCAAAGGAAGGGAGGGTGGGACCCAGAGGAGACCCGTGGGCTTCGTGTGGGCCCCGCCTGTGGGTCCCCTGTCTGCGCTGCAAGAGGGAACTGCACTGGAGATGAGGAAGCCCTTTTACAAGGGGTTGGAGACAGCACTGGAATAAGCAGCATTGTCTTTTTATGATCTTGGTTTTTAATTTAAATATGTTTATTTTCTGATTGCAAAGTGAACACGTGGTTTTCATTGAAAATAATTAGAAGAGTTTTTTAAAGTACAAAGAAATAAATAACAGGCTGGGCACGGTGTCTCACACCTATACTCCTAGCACTCTGGGAGGCAGAGGCAGGAGGATCGCTTGAGTTCAGGAGTTCGAGACCAGCCTGAGCAAGAGCAAGATCCTGTCTCTACTAAAAAAATAGAAAGAAATTAGCTGGACAACTAAAAATATATATATGAAAAATTAGCCAGGCATCGTGGCACAAGCCTGTAGTACCAGCTACTCGGGAGGCTGAGGCAGGAGGATCGCTTGAGTCCAGGAGTTTGAGGTTGCTGTGAGCTAGACTGACGCCACAGTACTCTAGCCCGGGCAACACAGTGAGACTCTGTCTCAAAAAAAAAACAAAAAACAAAAAAAGTAAATAAAATAAGCAGAGGAGACGAGGACACAGACACGCACAGAGGGACGACCACGTGAGGACACAGGGCGAAGACGGCGTCTACACGCCCAGCAGAGAGGAGAAACCACTTTCAGGAGGGAGGACAGACTTAGGGCCCGTCTTCCTCTGCCACGTGAGGTCAGCCCTGTGTCCCGGATGCTCTACATGCGGCAGGAACACGCCAAACACGTTCTGCCACCTTCAGGGAGGAGCCGGGTGACTCATGGCTCCACACCGTGTTGCAGCCCGGGGCAGGGGGCTGGGGTCCCGGCAGAGACAGGAGCCGAACGGTCTTTTCAAAAACCAGACTTGAAAATGACCTCTGTGCCCCCCAAATCTGGACCGTGGCACCTGAGAACCAGATGGGCTCCGCCCAGCTGCTGTCTGCACTTGCCTCTGCCCCCGCCAGCGAGCAGCGATGCTTTGCAGCCGTTTTGCCCCAGGGAGGACAACAACATCTGCCCGGTGAGCTTTGATCCACCCGGCGGAGACGGCCACCCCCACCCCCTCATTCTGCTTCAGGAAAAACAGGGCAAACCTAATTTCCTGGGAAAACAGGAGAGTATCTGGGCTTCCGAGAAAACCTCCGAATGAGTCATTTCCTTCTAACTCATGAATACTGCAAAGAACAAAAGAACACGCTCCCGGAAGCCTCCTCACCGGGGGAGAATTTTCAGAGAATCCTGAGTGGGGTCAAAGTTCCCTCATTGTCAGGCTTCAGGGACATGGGGACATCTCATAGTAACACGCTCCGTGGACAGTTCTTGATGCCAGGCAACGGCTACCTCCCCCGGACACTTCTCTGCCCCACAGGGACGGAGTTACCGGGACGGGGCCACCTACGGGGCCACGGATACCCATCCCTGCGACTGCACGTTTGAGCGCCGCGCTTTGCCTTCGTTTTGCAAAACGGACCCATGACAACGCCCGCTTCAGAGACCACAGCCGGCAAAAGTGCTTCCTGCGTCGCAAACACTCCGCACAAATATTCGTTGTCACCGAAAATGCAGTGACTCGATTTACAGAAGGCGGTCAAAGCTCTTAACCACAGGCAGACGTGACCACAGAGATCGCGGTTTAAAATCTATCCATAGCGTGTTTGGCGGCTGTTGTTCTTTTTTTCCCCCACAGTTTTCTCTCCACGAAAGGGAATTTCAGAACAGGAGGGTGTCTGAGCGTTCCAAGGTCCTGTGGTCTCTTTGAGAAGATCTCAACCAAAAGAAGAAGCCGTTTGTGGTTCCTGCGCTTTAATTCTGGCCGGAACGGCCAACATAAGCTGTTTTCCGCGTGAAGGAGGTGAGCTGCGCTCCCACAGAATTTCCAGTTTGTTGCGTGGTCTCGTCTAGTTAGACTTTGGGTTCTCTGCTGCTCGTTTCTACCTAAGCAAAGGTGTGTGTGTGCACGTGTGTAGCAGCACCTGCTCTCCTCTGGGGACAGGTGGGAGACGACGCAGCTCAGAGCAGTTCTCACGAGACCAGACGCCAGCAGAGACTCCCGTCACCAGACACCCCAGGTAGAAGGCACAGGTGGACAAGTAGGAGCCCTGGAAATGCCACCCGTCCTGCCGGCCACCCACCCCCACATGCCCGAATTTGGGGGTACCGTATGTGTTGCCGGAGCTGTCATAATTGGGGTAGCCACCGCCGCCGCTGCCGCCTCCTGTTGGACAGAGAAGGTGCAGTTGAGAGGTTTCCAGCAGGTGTCCGTCGGTCCAGCTCACTGGGGATGACAGCGTCACCCCCAGGACAGTTGCAAAGAGCGGCCCCCGGGGATGCTCAAGGTGGCTCCATCCCATCTCCCTGAGGGGAAAACTCCTGCCAGGACTGAGCCGTAGCATCAAACAAAATAACTTTGCCTTCGTGGGACAAACATCTACCCCGGCAGCCTCCAAAGTAACGCACGCACGCTGCCCCCGCAGGCAGATTTAAGTGGGACCGGCCACCCCAGCGCAGAATTCCCAGCTCACCTTCCCAATCATGAACGCTCTCACTTTCTCCTTATTCAGAACTAGTTATTTTTAAAACGATCATTATTAACAAGCTCTAACACAAAGCAATTTATTCTTTGCAAGTAAACACTTTGGAAAAGATTACTGGACCACGATCTGCTTGTCCGGATCACCCCGGTTTTGTGGGGTTTCTGGACAAGCTCCCGTCTGCAATAAAACTGCTGAACTAAGTAGACCGAACCTCGCAGGTTTGAAAATAAGGCTGAGAGTGTTACACCATCCAGACCAACACTGCGTGCATTTGTCTCCTATTTCCTGTACTTTCATGTGTTTATGAAAGATTCTTTGTAGGCATTCACTTTCTTGGAGAGAAAATGTCATATTAAAAGTTTGTTATAGAGCCGGGTGCGGTGGCTCACGCCTGTAATCCTAGCTCTCTGGGAGGCTGAGGCAGGCGGATTGTTTGAGCTCAGGAGTTCGAGACCAGCTTGAGCAAGAGCGGACCCCGTCTCTACCAAAAATAGAAAGAAATTAGCTGATAACTAAAAATATAGAAAAAAAATTAGCCAGGCATGGTGGCTCATGCCTGTAGTCCCAGCTACTCAGGAGGCTGAGGCGGGAGGATCGCTTGAGCCCAGGAGTTTGAGGTTGCTGTGAGCTAGGCTGATGCCACGGCACTCACTCTAGCCCGGGCAACAGAGTGAGATTCTGTCTCAAAAAAAAAAAAAAAAGTTTGTTATATACATCTGTGTATATAAAGATATAAAGCTGTACATGTACACACATATACCATACCTAGGTATACATACATCTATATATAAAGGGACTTATATATACACATACACAAAGAAACACATGTACACATATATAAAGGCATAATATCCATGTATATATAATGACATATAAACATGTTCAAAGATATATATGCATATATATGTATAAGATAGAAACATATGTGTGTATATATAAGGCATACATATACACATATAAAAATATATACATATATAAAATTTATACATATATAGATATGTATATACACATATAAAGACATTCATATACATATGTAAGATACATATGTATATATAAAGGTATATATACATATATAAATATACACACATACAAAAGTATATACATATATAAATATGCACACACAAAATATATACATATATATATATGTATAAAGATATATACATTTATAAAGGTAGCTAGGTACATACCTAAAGAAATACATAGGTATAAAGATATACACCTAAACATATAGAAAGGTATATATATATTTATATACACTCATAAAATATATATAAGCATATTTATATATGTATATATAAAAACATATTCATATAAAGATAAAAATATATACACAACACATAAAGGTACTATATGTATATACACATATTATATAAAACATATACACATATATAAAGGTATGTATATGCATATATAAAGGTGAGAATATACATATATAAAGATATACATAAATGCATATATACATACACATAAAGTTGTATATATACACATGTAAAGATATATACATCAGCGTATGTGTATATATATACACACAAAAATCTATACATCATATATAAATGTATACACATATATTACAATATATATACACACATAAATATAAACCTATATATAAAGTTTCAACACATTGACAGTCACACTAGAAAAATGTTTTTTCTTTGGGGCCATGGTGTTTTATTACAAAAATAGAATAAAAACTTCAAAAACAAAATAATCCTTTCTAATTTAATGAAAATCTGTTATGTTTTATGGTTTCCTGTGCATGACTTATATGCAGCTCGGAAAATAGTTCACGCCGCTCCCAGGGTAGAGACCTGTGAGTTACGCATGCTTCACTAGGCCCCGGGTCAAAACCAGCGTGAGTTAAATACAACTCACACGGCAGTTCATGTGTTCTATCCACGCACACGCGGATCTCTCAGCACGCGCATACAAACACATGTCTGCAAGCGTGTTAATGCACACATGCCCATACATACAAGAGTCTATGTAGAAATGACCACGGCTTCACCATGGAATCCCAAGGTCCATCTGTTCTCTTTCCAGTTTCCGTCCACTGCGTAAACCCGGAGGGGTGGACAGGTGCACACACCCCAAGCCCCGCAGACCCTGCCGTGGAACCTTCTCTGTTCTCATCTGCCTCCACCAGGGCCAGCATTGCCCTGAGCCTGGGCGTCCCTCCCCTCGAGACCTCAAACCTATGTACTCAACTTCTCCAGCCAAATCCTGGGGTCCCCTGCCCCGAGTAGCTGGGCCCCTACCTGCAGGTGGCCTGGGCTTTGGCCTGGGCGGGTAACGTCCATCGTCTCGGTCCACGTCGTTAAAGTAACCTGCGGGGCAGAGCACACGGCACTCCTGAGACATCGTCCCCAAAGGGCTCCTTCCAGCCCGTGTCCGCGTCGGGGACGCTTGGGTAGTTCATGGCCCAGAGGATTCTGACACCAGCGGACTTTTGCTGGGGCACCTCTGGGCACCAGGAATCAATCACAGGTGCCCGCCGGGAGCATGTGGAAGGCTCAGGCCACCTGCAGAGGCTTATCATGCTGTGGGCATCTGCACAACTCCTGGTGTTATTCCTGTTCAAAGCCCTCCTGGGGGGCTGACCCCAAGCTGGGATGACGCTTACGACCCGGTGTCCTTGTGCTGCCTGGACGGCTCCCCCTTGAAGTTCCAATGTCCCACCCCCCACTCCTTCCCCGGACCCCCGAGATGCCTCCCGCTCAGGGCCTTTGAGCGCACCATCCCTGATAGATATTGCACATGTCCGAGCATTTCTCTCCGCTCAGGGTCGTCCGACACGTGAGTCCCCCCTGATTCCTCCGCACTCAGCAAAGATGCCCCCACGAGAAGGGGTGTCCTAACACCCTCAGAATCCACCGTGCTGGCTCCCAGCCTCCCTTCCTAAATCATCTTTCGCTGTCCTGACAAAGTTCCGGGGGTCACGTTCACCTGCCCCCTGCCTTCCATAGGTGCGTGTTTCAGACCGAGCTACTTGGAGCCAAATGACATCCAAGACGACCTCTTTCTCGTGGTTCCTGAGACCCACTATCAAGACCTGGACGCTTGTCTTTCCTGTTCGGTCCACACACAAATCATTTCGTCTTTGGACGTCTCTAACGAATCCAGGGGGACCTCTGTCACCCCGAGGGTGAGAGACACGCCACGGGGCTTATTAAATGTGTAAAAGGCAAAAAGCAGGGACTTAACGGAATGCCCAGGTCCCGATCGGACGCCTTGCAAAGTAATCTCTGTGCACTTCACAAGAAGTTGGTCCTTCACCGCGGACATTAGAATTCTGAGTCCGGCACACACAACAAATGGCATCCAGACACTTCTGAAGTGGATCTTTTAAGAAGTGTCCGTCACAGATAAATATTCTCTGTCGGATTCATGGAGACCTATTTCCAACAAGGGGAGGCTGGTTTCCTGGGGTGCAGGAGAAATGGGCTTAGATCTGTTCGTTAGATTCCAAGAATCTAAGTTCCTGTGTCCCGGTTCAGATCTCGTGTTCCTTGACGGCTAACCCGATCTCTCTCTCTCCGTGGAGTTGAATGAGTGAAACTTCTAGGGAAGTTCCGGATGGGGGAAGGAAGAGGTCAGGGGGTCAGGAAATCTCACCCCAGAACATGACTCCTTGGTAGAAAGAATATTTTGAATTGCACGACCCTCGAGATCAAGGAAGCATGGCAGGGCGCTTCCCCTCTATCTGCAGCCGAACCCTAACCCTAAACCACACTGACCTGATCAAAAGGTCAAAGGAGGCAACTGACTTCCCTTCCTCTCTCTCTGTTATCTCAATATTTTGCAGGAAAAGATCAAGAATGGAACCAGACCAGGCCAAAGTCATTTAAAACACGACACCTGTCTCTCGGGTTAATGCATGCATCAATCTGTTCCCCATCCATCCATCCATCCTCCCTAGCAACCCCTTAGCTACGTACCCGCCTCATTTGCACCCCTGTCCTCCACAGGGTGTGTAGAAAAGTATCTGAACTTCACTGGGATATTGCATAATCTCTGTGCCTTTCAAAAACAGTAGGTCTTTCACCGTGGAGACTAGAATTTATTTTTTCTTCAATAGCCATTCTTTCATTTTTATCATTTTCAAAAAATGTAGATCCCTTATAAACATATAGATTGACTTTAAACAAACAGTAAAGCTCTATTTTAATAATATGACGTATTAACAAGCACTTATTTAAGCCATATGAAATCGCTGCTTTTGTAGGTTACAAATAGTCAAAATTGGCAATTCCATACGGTTCAGCCTAATATTCTAATGACTCGCATGTTTAAACCTTTTTTTCCCTGTATTTAAGAATATTACAGGGGTACATATTTTGGCTGCATAAATTGCTTTTGTATCATTTGAGTCAAAGTTATAAGTGTGCCCATTTCCCAGATAGTGTGCATTGTACCCGCTAGGTGTGAATTTACCCATCCCCCCTCCCCCTCCCACCTGCTTGATTTCCCACGACTCATATGGAGATTAGAATTTTTAAGTCATCAAATGATAAATTGCATCCAAACACTTTCGAAATGAATCTTAAATACTCATTACCTCCGCCGTGGTCAGAATTGCCCGGCTGTGGGTAAGGCGGCGGCTTCGGCCTCGGGTAGATACCTGTCGGAAAACAACACGGTGATTTCAGGAAGATAATGACACCTTTCAGGTAGGAACCATCTATAAATAAGAATATCCAAAAACAAAAAAGATGGAACTGTTTATTTGCAGTCACCTCCCATAGCTTTTGTCCAGCCTTTAAATCATGCAGCTGTCAATGGAAAAGAAGCCGAATTCTGTAAAATAGTTTAAAGAGGTTTATTCCCAGCTGAGTGCTTGTGACCAGGGCCTGGACAGTCACACCCAAAAAGCCTTGAGCAAGTGGTCTCACTGTGTTGGGGTTACAGTTTGGTTTTATACATTTCAAGGATATAGGAATTACACATAAAGTCACAAATCAATACATGGAAGGTGTACATTGGTTTGGCCAGAAATGGAAGGACATCTTGAAGCAGGGCATTACAGGTTATAGGTGGGTT
>CAUYSK010039685.1:0-17526 GCA_963575035.1 Avahi laniger | reverse complement strand
AGGTGGTAGAGTGCTATTTAAAAAAACGATTAAAGAAACATAATGTGCACCACCCAAATGATGGACATATTTGAAACTCGGACTTGGGGAGGGAGGTGGGGGCAAGGGCAACATATGTAACAGAAACATCTGTACCCCCATGCTGAAATAAAATAAAAAATTAAAAAAAAAAAAAAAAAAAGAATTGCATCTATTAGATATTGGGCAGGGGGGAGGGGGGAGATGGGAGGAGGGGACGGGTATATGTGTACACAAAGAGTGCAATGTGCACCACGCAATGGGATGGACATATTTGAAACCTGGACTGAGGGGGGGAGGGGGAGCAAGGGCAACACACGTAACCTAACATCTGTACCCTCATATTATGCTGAAATAAAAAAAAAAAAAAGAAAAAAAAAAATAACCCTTGCAACAAAGAAAAAAATCAACGGGGAAACAGGAAAGTATTTTGAAGTGAATTAAAGTGAAAGCATAATATTTTTAAATCTGTGGAATACTGTTGAAGCAACATTTACAGGAAATATATAACATTGAATACTTATGGTAGAAAGGAAGAAAAGTCTCAAATGATCTCAATTTCCACCTTAAGAAATTTGAAAAAGAAAATCAAATTAAAATAATAAAAAAAATAGTAAAGATAAAAACAAAAATTATCTGGGTGTTGTGGTGTGCACCTGTAATCCCTGCTACAAAAGAGTTACAATGAAAATCTTTATTCAGGATTGGTCAGTACAGGTAAGATATAGTGGAGTCACATAAGCCAAGGAATTCAAGGCCAGTCTAGGCAACAGAGCAAAATCTTGCCTCAAAACAACAACAACAATAACAAAAACAACAACAAAAAACCCACAGAAAGAATAAATTTAAAAAAAAGAAAACCTCAAAAGTCAAGGCTATTAAAAAACCCAGACACTAGATGCAGTGGCTCATACCTATAACCCTAGCACTTTGGGAGGCTATGATGAGAGGATGACTTCAGACTATGAGTTCAAGACCAGCCTGGGCAACATAGTGAGACCCCATCTCTACAAATATTAGTAATAGAAAAATTAGCCAGGTGTGGTGGCATGTGTTTATAGTTCCAGCTACTTAGCAGGCTGAGGCAGGAGGATCACTTGAGCCCAGGAAGAGTTCAAAGTTGCAGTGAGCTATGATGACGTCATTGCCCTCTAATCCAGCAAACCAAACAAAACCCTCTCTCCAAAGAAAAAAAGAAAAAAAAAAAAAAAAAAAGAACCAGAAAAATGGTACATTATATCCAGACTAAAAGACAAAAAACAGAAGACAAAAATTACCAACAGTAAGAATGAAAGGAGCATTATCAGTACAGATTCCACAGTTAATAAGAGGATAATAAGGAAGTATCATGAGCAATGTTATGTCAAATAATTTGAAAACTTAAAAGAAATGAAAAAATTCTTTGAAAGATACAAACTACCAAACCTCACTCAAAAAGAAATAGATAACATAAATATGCCTATTTCTATTGGAGAAATTCAGTTTCAACTTAAAAACCATCCCACAAAGAAAACTCTAGGTACAAACGGGTTTACTGGTGAATTTTACCACAGCTTTAAGGAAGAAGTAATAGTAATTTTACACAAATTCTTCCAGAAAAATGAAGAGGAGGGAATAATTTCTTGTCCATTCAATGATGCCAGCATTACCTGAAACCAAACAAAAAATATTTTAAAAAAAGAAGACCATAAGCCAATATTCCTCGTGAACATAGGTGCAAATATTCCAAACAAGATTTTAACACAATGGCTCCAAAATATGTAAAAAGATGATTTATCATGGCCAAGTGTGACTAATCTCAGTAATGTAAGGATTTATCACTAAGTATTTTATATTTTGACATGATATTAAAAGGCATTTTTTATTTTAATTGTCCATTGTTCTTGGCTGGGCTTGTGTTTTATCTAAAGAATTTCTCACTAATGCTTTGTACTTTTTAGTGCACAGATCTTGCGCATTTTTTGTTAGAAATACAATTGATTTTTCTATGCTTACATCCTGCAACCTTGCTAACCTCACTTGCTAGCTTTAGTCTTTTGTAGATTCAGTTGAATTTTCTGCATAAAACTGTAATTTCATTTGTGAATAAAGACAGTTTTACTTCTAGTTTTCCAAACTTGATGCATTTTTTTTCTTTGTCTTGCCTTGCTATGCTGACTAGAACCTCCCCCATAATGTTGAATAATCTTGTTTCTGTCAGTCCTCTTCCATTAACTACACTGCTAGTTTTAGAGTTTTGTAGATGCCATTTGTTAGGTCAAGAAATTTTCCTTCTATCCCTACTGTGCTGAGAACTTTAATAAGGGATAGTTATAGAATGTTCTCAAATGATTTTTCTGCATCTACTGGTATGATCACATCAGTAGGCACAAAAAAACTGCCATTTAATATCACATCAAAAATATGAAATACTTAGTGATAAACTTCACAAAAAATGTATAAGATTTATATAGCAAAAACTATCAAGCATTGGTGAGAAATTTAAGATGACCTAAATAATGAAACTATACTGTGGTCATGTGTCAGAAAACTCAATATTTCACAGATTAAAACTCCTTCAAAAAGAGATATAAAGAAAGTAAGAGAGCAAATGGTCTGGAAATTTCTCTGGGAAAAGAGGGTTCCAGGCAGAAGGAACGATAAGAGCAAATGCCATGATATAGGAGCATATTATGTGTTTAAGGAACAAAAAGGTAGCCATTATGTTTGGAGAGCAGAGAGCAGGGGAGAAAGGATGGAAATGAGATTAGAAAATTAGCCAAGTGACAGATAATGTAAGACACAGAGTTTGGAATCCATTCAAAAGGTATAAACAAGGGAGTGTTGTGATCCGATTTAGGTTTTTCTGGATTATTAATGGATTGCAGGGAGGCAAGGCAGAAATACAAAGACCATTGAGAAAGCTACTACAATAACGTGTTGACAGGATGGTAGTTGTGACGAAGTGGGTAAATGTGGAAGTCATGAGAAATGGTTGGATTCAAAATATATTACGGAACTAAGGTCAACATGATTTGCTGATGGATTGCGTTGGGATGTGAGAGAAAGAGAGGATTGAAGGATGATTTCAAACTCTTTCAGCTAGACAACCTGGAAAAATGGATTATCATTTTAGCCACCACATCTGGCTAATGTTTTTTTTTTTTAACTTTTTGTAGAGAATAGAGTCTCTCTTTGTAGCCCAGGCTGGTCTTGAACCCCTGACCTCAAGTGATCTTCCCACCTTTGCCTCCCAAAGCTCTGGGATTATAAGAGTGAGCCACCATGCCCAGCAATTTTAAATTTCTTTAAGAATTTCTATACTCTTTTCCACAATGTCTGCATCAATCTATATTTTCATCAATAGTGTACAAGGGTTCCCTTTTCTCTACATCTCTGTCAACACTTGTTACCTCTCTTCTTTTGGCTAATAATCATTCTAATAGGTGACAAGTGATATCACATTGTGGTTTTGTTTTACATTTCTCTGATAATTTGTGATGTTGAGCATCTTCATATACCTTTTGTGTGTGTGCATGTTCAGAAAAAAACAGGGTTTTTTTTTGTGTGTGTGTTCAGAGAAAACACTTTTTGGCCATTTTTGTCTTCTTTGGAGAAATGTTTATTCAGGTCCTTTGTCCAATTTTCAATTGAGTTATTCACTTTTCTGCTATTAAATTGTGTGAGTTCTGTATATATTTTGGATATTAACTTCTTATCAGATATATGGTTTGTAAATATTATTTCTCAATCTATAGACTACCTTTCATTTATTTATTTATTTGAGACAGAGTCTCACTCTGTTGCCCGGGCTAGAGTGCCGTGGCGTCAGCCCAGCTCACAGCAACCTCAAACTCCTGGGCTCAAGCAATCCTTCTGCCTCAGCCTCCCGAGTAGCTGGGACTACAGACGTGTGCCACTATGCTTGGCTAATTTTATGTATATAGATTTTTAGTTGTCCAAGTAATTTCTTTCTATTTTTAGTAGAGATGGAATCTTGCTCTTGCTCAGGCTGGTCTCGAACTCCTGAGCTCAAACAATCCATCCGCCTCGGCCTCCCAGAGTGCTGGGATTACAGGTGTGAGCCACTGCACCCAGCCTACCTTTCATTTAATTGCTTTTTTTTTTTTTTTTTTGCTAGTTTATTGCAATCCCATTTATTTATTTCTACTTTTGTAACCTAAGCTTTTGATGTGATATCCAAAAAAATCCTTGCCAAGACCACTGTTAAGGAGCTTTTCTCCTATATTTTCTTCTGGGAGTTTTATAGCTTCAGGTCTTATGTTTAGGGTTCTTTCTTTCTTTCTTTTTTACCCATTTTGAGTTGACTTTTGTGTACAGGATAAGATAAGGGAGCAATTTTATTCTTTTGCATATGGAAATTCAGCCTTCTCAGCACCATTTACTGAAGAGACAATTTTTTCCCTATTGTGTCTTCTTGGTGCCTTGTCAAAAATTAGTTGACAAGATACGTTTGGGTTTATTTCTTCGTTGTCTATTCTGTTCCATTGGTCCGTGTATCTGTTTCTATTCCAGTACCACACTGTTTTGATTTCTATAACTTTGTAATATAATTTGACATCAGAAAGTATGATGCCTCCAACTTTGTTTTTCTTTGTCAATATTGCTTTGGCAAGTTGAGATCTTTTGTGTTTCTGTGCAAATTTTAGACCTGTGCTTTCTATTTCTGTGGAGAATGTCATTGGAATTTTGATAGGGATTACATTGAATCTGTATATTGCTTCTGGTAGTATGGACATTTTAACAATAGGATTCATTTTTTATGTTGGCACAGAAAAACATATTTGCTTTCAATATTTACAGTATATAAAGAAATCTACCAAGAGAGGTAGGAAAAACTCATTGACAAGAAAAAATGTACTTATTATGTGAATCAATCAGTGGGGTAGGAAGATTAAATTCTTCTCTTCAGAATAGATAGTTTGGTGGTGATTCAAAAGAAAAAAATCATTAATAATGTAAATGATTTTTTTCCTAAACAAATATTGGTGCTTGAATTTATAAAGTATTTAGTTTAAAAGATGAGAGGAAGGGTGGTAAGTCCCCTCTCACAGCAAGATCTCTAAGCATTCATTGAATAGTGTGAGTATGAACATAGACTTTGGCAGAACAGGTTTTCTGGGTCCAATGTAAATGCAGTTCTGAGACAGGAGTAATAGAGCTTGGCAACTCTGGAAATAACACGAGACTTGCCTTGGTATGGTGGCGCTCAGGGTTTTCGGGAGAAGAATCAGGACAGAAGGATGATCCACATAATAAATATAATAAGAGTTTCCTCTCCCTATCTGCCTACCTTCCATCTGAATGGTCTACTTATCTGTTCCTTTATTCTTTTAATGCTGCTATGTGACAGGTGTCGTTAACATGCTGGGGACACAGCACTAAACAAGACCGGCAACATCCCTGCACCCGTGCAGTTTATACTATGGGAAGAAGAGACGATAAAGAAGGAGGCAGGGCATATCCTGTGACTTTTATTAAGCCACAGTAAGGAAGACATACAATTTTATTCTGTGTGCAATGGGAAGCCCGGCTGATTTAAAGCAGAGAAATAATAGGATCTTACTTACATTTTTAGAAAACCACTCTGGCCACTGTGTGGAAAACGGAATGTTGGCAGGCAAGAGCAGAAACCAGGAGGCCAGGTAGGAGACTCTGGCAAGGCTCTGTGGTGTGGGATGAGATCACAGACTCTGGAGCCCTTTGAATCATGGTTTTTTCGTGTATTAGCTACATGGCCTGTAGCAAGTGGCTTAACCTCTTGCGCCTCTCTTTCCTTACTTGTAAGATGGCAATAACAATAATGCTCATTTTATAGAGTTGCTGAGAGGACAATTGGCATTGTCTTAAATGCTCTATATGCATTTCATTTTGCAGCATTCCAAGCTTTGATTAGAGATATACTAGTAAATATGGGGAAAAGCAATAGAACCTGGTTTGCTTTGGAAGTAATGTCATTAGACATGCTAACATTTTGATATTAAAAGCATGGAAACTGATGAATCAAATATTTTGCCTAATGACACCTTTACAGCTTATTATAATTCCTTTGTATTAGAGATGAGTTGTAAATGAACAGCATTAATCTGCCATATAGTTGGAGAATTTCGAATCTGGAAAGAACTCAGAGCAAACTCAGTTCAGCGGTTTTCAATAAGTGCTTAACAGAGCCTGCCCCAAGGGTTTTAAAGTTTCTCAGGGGTGGCATTCACCACAGGAGGTGCCTTTCCCATAACGATTCCATTGGAAGATAGTGCATTGCCCTCTTCCTACCAAGTATTTTCAGAAAGTATTGCATTCTTTGAAATATCACCAAAGATGGATGAAAAAGAGAAAGCAGAGAAACCAAGCAATTCTAATGTTCATTTACAGACCTTCTAATAATGCCTAAAATAAGTGACTAAACACTCTCTGAAGGAAGTTATTGAATTACTCCAAATTTCATTTTCTACATTTTGAATATTATTGTAAGCTATTTAAAGTAAAATGTTAGAAATCCCTGTTCTTAAACTCCATCTTCCCATTTCTTGCCCTTAAGGAATCTGTTGAATCACCCCCCTTTGTTAGATCCCGTTCTCTAGCAAAGTTTCTGAACTCTCTCTTCTGTAACCTCCTCCAAAACTTATCTACCCTCAATCCCCATTTCTTACAAAAAAGAGTACAGCTCTTTGTCTCTTCTAGCTCACACTTTCAGGCTCTAAACTTTCTTTCCACATTTAAAATTACACATCAAGACTTTTATAAATAGAGCTATTCCTCTTTTAAGAGAAATTTTAGTTGACAGCATAAAAATTTAATATTTTGTATCCACTGTCTATACAGGTACGGGGGGTGGGGGATAAAGCTACCCAGATTCTAGGGGTAACTTTCAAAAGAGAGATGACACATAATTAAACTATGACATCCATCATTATGTGACCACTTTAGGTACTGTCCAGGTTTGCAGTGAACCTGGGGGAGTTCAACCTGGTGGGTCACGCAGAGGTTTGGCTCTCAATGTCAGTCAACAGATACGCTCCTTGTTCTGGGTGATTCAACTCATTTGAAACAAGGTCCTGACCAGTAGCATGATGGATGTGAGGGGAAGATTTGATCCCTTGTAGGAGAGTGTTGACAAGGACCAAGACAAAATAGAACTGGATCGTGTGCTGTTCTCAGGAACCTCTAGCAATTGGAGATTGAATCAGGAAACCAGCTCGGGAGGACCAGCTTCCATGCTCTGCAGCAACAATGAGGAGAAAGAAGTGTTGGGACTCCATGAGGCAGGGAGGCGCTTTGCACTCCGCACAAGGCTTCCGAAATTTATGGAAGCAAAAATTCTAATTGCCCTGGAAAAAGATTCTGAGATACATGCAGTCTTGTTTGGCAAGAACTGCTTCTAAATATGAGTACAGTTGGTCTGGAGGTTGAGGACATCAGTTTATGTGGAGGAACGATTCTGGGAAGGTCAAACCCGACAGGTTGGAAGAGTTTGTTTAGATACAAAAAGAAGGGAAAATAACTTACTTTATTTAGTGGCAGCTTTGGAATTAACTAAAAAATACAAAATGATGATATGGAATGCCCTGGTCCTTTGTGTCCATGAGGAATCAACTATTCCTTAAAGCAAATTTATTATGATTTTTAAAATTCTAGGTTCTGAAATCTGATAAGTAAATTATTATTGATTGAGGAATATGCATGTTTGTAGCCTTTATATCTCTGTTGTTTTGATTCATAAATGTGTGATGTATTTGTGGAGACGGCCTAGGAAATTTTCAAAGATGGCAGAAGCTATCTTCACATATTCTGTTATGCTAAGTCATCCTTGTGAATGAGCGTCTGTGTTGGTACATGCATACGAATCCACACATGTAAAATAAACAAATGTGGATTGTGCATCTTTGTTTCAGAATGTAATAAGAAGAGACAAAAAGGTGCACACGTTAGTCTCATCCTACATACTATAACACAAGGCACTTGTGTTCTGCTTTAACGTAGTAAAGTTTACCATTGGAACACTCTCCAAGGGCAAAGAGAAAGCAAAGGTGAGTAGGGTGAGAGCAAGCAGCTGTAGGATGAGGTCTACAGCCACAGACCTAGAGACTGACTTCACCTTGACAAGCTGTCAAGAGATGATCCCATTTCCAGGTAGAGTTATACCTCCCTCCAAATGGAAGCTTTTGATAATTACAGTGTTCATATGAAATATCACCAAAATTGAATGACTCAAGAGAAAGAAAGGAAAAGAGACAAAAGCAATGCACACTGTTTCTAATAATAATTAGAATGAGCAGACTGCAGATGTCTCATTCTTAAGTAAATTGTTGAATTACTCCCATTCTTATTTTGTTGTATTTTTCATTGTTTGCTCCCAGTCAGCACAGATTATTGAAAGCTGTAAATTTTCCTATTGTTTGACCAATAATAGTAAAACTAACTAAGATAATCTACATTTCTTCTTTTTCCATTTGATCTCAAAAATGTATCCCCCTGTCTATTGAGGTTAAGCTATCTAGTTGCAATTACAATAATTGATTGTCATGTTTATGATAGTCATTAATATTTAATAATTTGTGAATATACATTTACTGTTTGACACTGGTCAGGGTTGCCTATTTCTAATAATGGAATTGATCTGAGTCATGTTCACGACTCCTCCAAGTCTCAGCTTCCATATTGCATGAAATATGTGCCGTGTCATTTAGGAAATGCCAAAAAAGAATTATCTAATCAATTCATGTAAACAGTTATTATTAATGAAAATATTTTCCCCATAGATTGCACATTACCTAAAATTTTCCTCATTAATAACATTTTAAAAGGACTATCATTTGATATGTCATTATTTTAATTGGACTTAACATTGTCTAAGAGAGAAAAATAGTGTTAACACATCATCTCAATCATTTATCAGTTTAATTAACTCATTATTAATTAGCACAGCCTATGAAAAATAGGATTCAAATAAAGGTTGAACAAATTGTGGTGGAGATAACAAAGGAAAGGCCAAAGAGAGACAGTAGGATCTCCGAGTGCAGCTCATAGTCAGTCAACACACATCCTGACCTTCTGTGGACTGAATACTCCTGGGCAACAGGAATAGTGTGCTGAAAAAACTGGACTAGATTCTGACCACAGGAGACAAGATTCTGAAAGTAAGTCACTAAGGAAAGGTTCGGAGAGAAACGAAGACAACTTTTTTTTATTCTAAACAATTTCATGAACACGTCTGATCAACTCTCCTAGAACCTCAACATTCCTCGATGTGTGAAGGACTCCAGTGAAAATTTTCCAGATAAATCAGTTGCCTAATAAGGATATTGGTCCTCCTAATAAGCAGAAAATAATTCTCCTTCACACTAAAAAATTGCTTTCATTATTGTAATACTTGCATTAGCACGATAATATGTAATAAAGCATCACGTAGGGAGAACAAAATCTTGATGGTATCTACCATGGGGAGGAAAAATGGCATCCCACTGATTGTGCCTGGGAAGAATCAAGTGCCCTGTGTTCTAAATGGCTTAGAGCTCATGTAGTAATTCAGAGGAAACTAACGTTGTGTGCTCAGGTTAGAGTTGAGAGCTAATTCTGTAACACTGAAGTGTCTTGTGAGGTTGATTCATTTTAAGATAAACCACAAGTCAAAGCTACCGGTGTAGCAAATGTTTCTTAAAAGGAAATGTATTCCCAGCATCGCATTAAAGCTGTGGCTGATGAGACCAATTTAGGAAATTTCTTAAAGGTGGGCATCACTTTCCAGTTCTTCAGCTGACTTTTCTTAGTTCTGAATCCTGACTAAGCACGCGGAGGAGAGGAGCCCGCGGGCTGAGTGGCTGTGCAGACTGCCCTCGGGGCTGGCACTTCCCCTTTGCATCATCTTCTCTGTTAGAGCTGATCAAAAACTGCAACTGGCTGAGATCACAGAGGGATCACCTGCCCCTGCACTGAGAATCCTGACTGATAGGCATCTTCCTTCTTCACCTAAAGTTGTTCTGATCATAAACAGAGAGAGAAAGGAGCAAGAAGAAAGAGAAAAAACAATGATCATAGCAAATAAAGGCAACAAAATAGCATCGCCCCACCCAGAATAGAGAACGACGAAGTACATTACATTTATGGATGCCTTTCTTATTTTCCAATCATTAAAAAGGGGAGGAATTGTCATTAAAATATTTCCAAATGATGTGTCAAAAACTTCAAGTAACCTCCCACTGCTAAATTTGACTGGCTTAAAAAAAAAAAAAAAAAACTTCAAGTAAATCAAATTTGAAATTTGCCACTTGCCGATGATTCTAACTAGAAAGCACAAAACAGTTTGTAATATTGGTTTCCTTCTTAAAATTGAGTGATTTCTTAGCATAGTTAGTGTAAACCAGGTCCCTTGTTACCTACGAGATTCCTAGCCATCTTTCGCAACCCAGCTCCTACCCACCTTCTTGGGCAGCCCTCCCTTAACCACTGCACACCCGAACCCTCTCGCACGTTGTCTCTGTTGGATGCATTTGACACTTACCCTAGACTGCTCTTCTATGTGTATGTGTTTGTGTCCCTAGCTATACTGACATCTCTTTAAAGACAGAGTACCTAACTTCTTCTGTGTCATCTATAATCCTTATAACAGTTCCTTGCTCAATCATCATTGTCATTATAATAATGAAGTAAAGCTAAGCATTGTTACGAATAACGTCAACTCAACTTCGGAAAAATTCTTCAAGGAAACTGCCAGAGAAGCTAAGCAACTCATTCAAGATTAAATATTAGTAAATAGAAGTTATCTACCCATTTATTTAACTGGTACCCACAAAGCAGTGACTCTTAATCTTTCCACATCACAGCACACTCAGAAAATATGTTCAGTTGACACACTGGGAAAAATGGACTGCTGGTGGCTGGAGGTGACTGTCCCAGGCTGCTGGAAATCCATTTTTTGGCATACTCATGGCCTATTCATGGAATGCCGGCACAGCGTGGCAACAGTTTGGGTAGTTCTGCTGCAAAGGATCTATATGCTGTAATACAGTGACTTACATATGGAGGTGGATACCAGAGTCAATGAGGCTTGATCCTTGTCATTAAAAAGTAAGAACTGGAAGATGATGAGTAAAATGAGTACACAAATACTTATAAACCAAGGCTAGGAAGGGGGCAGTGATCAGATGAAAGAACAGAGAATGCTTAACACAGAAGGTAAGCTTATCTTTATAGAGTTATTCAGATACACTGATTGGATACCTGCTTGGCATTGTGCTAGGCACTGGGGTACAGCTTCAGTGCCTGAGGAACTAATTTGCAGCCTAGTGTGGAAATCATGCCTATAAATACACTGTTATCGGAGAGGGAAGTAGTTGCCATGGTGGAGGTATACAAAGGGCCTGAGTTAAGCATTAAAGGAGAAGTTGAATTATAATAAGCAGAAGTCTAGAGTGTGAGAAAGAAGGTTGATCTACATGAAAGGCATAGCAGAAATAAAGGGAATGACGAGTCATCATAGTCAGATAAGGCCTGGAGAAATATGAAGAGAAATACCCGTGGGAACACAGTCCACGGTCGGTGCAGTCCTGCGTCTGGAGTGAAGCTGAGGCTTCACGTGCAAGCAGCTTAAGCACACTTGTAGGCAGATGGCCAGGAGTTGTACATTAACAGCCGTTGGAGACAAAAAAAAAAAAAAAAGAAAAGGCAAATTGGAGAGGTGAAGCAAAGCCTTCGGTATGGTAAGGAGTAGGGTCACAGGTTTAGCAAATAAAACTATAGGATGCCCAGTAAATTTAAATAGCAGATAAATAACTTTTACCATAAATATATCTCTTGTAATATTTAGTATATACATATACTAAAAATTTATTTCTTGTTTATGTGAAATTCAAACTTAACTGGGTACCCTGACTTATATCAGCAATTCTAGTAGGAGAGAGGAGATTCAGAGGTCCCTTGGCCCCAAGGCAGTGTTCTCAGAGTGAGCCTGCGGTCCTTCTGTAAGTACTTCGTGGAGTACTCCTACAGATTCAGGTCCCTGGGCCCTACTACAAAACTGCTTCATCATTGTCCTTAAGGTAAATGCAGGAAACTACCATTTTTTAGTTTTTCAGATGGTTCTGTGATTTACTAGAGTCTGAGAACACTGCAATAAGAAATTCTTTCTCAAATGTGGGAAATAAAGAAGCATGCCAGAGTGATCATGGTACAAAAGGGTGGAGTAGCAGCTCTCAGACCAGACGACCCTGTATCCTGGTTAGTTTAGAAGGTTTCCCTTCAGAACCAGGGAGTTGGAGTCAAGTTGGTAACTTGAAAAAAGCTCAAAGGAATTGCTGCATTCACTGTGGATACTGAGGATAGAAGTTCTCAGAAAATTTCTTTAAAAAAATTCACAGCAGTAGTGAGAGCCCCAGTGAGGCTAAATAGCATGGATGCGTAACAGAGTCACTCAACAACATAACTTTATCAACTCTCCGCAGTTAGGGGGATTAAGAGTAGCCATGGGAATTAGAATCTGGGGATTAACTGAGATTAAATTAATTAAGCTAATAGAAGGAAGGAATGGCAGGAAGTCAAAGAGATAAAGCACTCAACAATTCAGACAAGAAACGGAGGCCAAAATACCCGGGAAAGTGACAGTGGACATGAAAAACGCAGCACTATGCCAGGATTTGATGGCACAGTGGACACAAAGATTTGCTTCTCTAGGACAGGATGGAAGTTATTAAATGATAGGACAGAAATTTCTCTATCCCTGATATTAGAGGTCGAATAAGTCAAAGAGATGAAGAGATCAATGGAATGGCCAGTACTGACTGAAGTTACGTGAGTATGGAAGTTGCCCCAGAAGACCTGAAGTCACTGAGATTCTGGTATTTTCAAAAATGTGCTTATTCTTATTTATGTATGGGAAGTAATCATAGAGTCTAATGAATAAATTATTAGATTCTCACCTTTTGTGTAAAAATATTCCCCAAATGTCTCTGAGGGCTATGACAGTTAGCTCAGTCTGCATAACAACAAACAAAATTGACCCTTCTATTGACAACTTTCCCATTCTGTTATGATGCAAATATGTTTGTTTCCTATTGAAGAAAAGCAGCATTTTCTTCCCAGTGATAAAGAGTCTTAGTTTATGGCAATCTGTGAAATGCATTAGGTAAAATGAGACTTTTTTTTTTTGCTTTTTCTCGCCTTTTATGAAAAAATTCAATAGCTTCATATTATATGTGAACATTTTCTCACAACCTTCCTATTTAGAAGCTATTATAACATAGTCAAATGGAAAGTAAATGTTCTCTTTATTTCACAAACCACTTACAGGAAAGCAAAAATGTACAGATAACAGATTCAAGAAAGTGTAGGATGAAATTCTGGGGATGCCAAGAACAGAAGAATTATTAGTAATGAATGGTCTCATCAGGACTTATACTACAACATTTAATTCTATTTAAAATGTAGTTTAAGTTCACCTATCCATAGATTATTATCCAGAAGGGTCATTTTAGTTCTTATATCTGTTATCATTAGCACAGAAAAATGTTGGCAGCATTAGACCACCTGATAGAAAGACTAATTAAAGAATGCAAGTTTTGTGGAGAGGAAGGTTTGGGATATTGCTGAAGCGGTAGCTCATGATGAAATCCAGCCTGCAATGGACTGTACCATTAAGAGAAATTGTTGAAGGTGAAATTGTCAAAGATAGGATGCATATTTCACCATTAGTTCTTTCTGCTCAATTCCAAGGCCATCCTGCATGATAAAATTTTATTAAAAGTAATTTCATTATGTTTTTAATTTGCATTTCCCTGATAATTAGTGATGCTGAGCATTTTTTCATATGTTTACTGGCCATGTGTCTATCTTCTTTTTTAAAGCTCCTGTTTATGTCTTTTGCCCACATTTAATGGGGTTGTTTGTTTTTTCCTTGCTGATTTTCTTGAGTTCTTTGTAAATTCTGGTTATTAGCCCTTTATCAAATGTATAGCTTGTTAATATTTTCTCCCATTCTGCAGGTTGTCTATTTGCTCTGTTGATTATTTCCTTAACTGTCCAAAAAATTTTTAGTTTAATCAAATCTGATTTATTTATTTTTGTTGTTGCCATGATTGCCATCAGGATCTTATTCATAAATTCTTTGTCTCAGCTGATATCTAGATTTTTTCCTATATTTTCCTCTAGAATTTTTATGGTTTCATGCTTTCCATTCAAGTTTTTTATCCATCTTGAACTGATTTTTCTGACTGGTAGGAGATAGGGGTCCTGTTTCCTTCTTCTGCATGTGGCTATTCAATTTTCCCAGTACCATTTATTGAATAGGGCTTCTTTTCCCCAGTGTGTGTTGTTGTCTGCTTTGTCAAAGATCAGTTGGCTGTAGGTAGATGGTTTTTATATCTGGATTCTCTGCTTTGTTCCATTGATCTACGTCTCAAGATATCACCTTACCCCTGTTGGAATGCCTTTTATTAAAATTTTCAAAAACAATAGATGCTGGCATCGATGCAGAGAGAAAGGAATGCTTATACACTGTTGGTGGGACTGAAAATTAGTACACTTTCTATGGAAAACCATATGGAGATTTCTCAAAGAGCTAAAAGTAGACCTATTATTAGATCCAGCAATCCCACTACCACATATCTACCCAAAGGAAAAGAATTCTATCAAAAAGACACATACACTCAAATGTTTATTGCAGCACAATTCACAGTTGCAAAGATGTGGAATCAACCCAGTGCCCATCAATTCATGAGTGGATTAATAAAATGTGGTATATGTATACCATGGAGTACTACTCAGCCATAGAAAAGAATGAATTAATGCCTTTTGCAACAATTTAGATGGATCTGGAGACCATTCTCCTAAGTGAAGTATGTCAAGATTGGAAAATCAAATACACATGTACTCATTATTAAATTGAAACTAACCAACGAGTGCACAAAGGGAAGTGAAACTCAGTGGAAATCAATCAAAGGGAGGGGAGAGAAGGAGAGAGAAAAAACCTACCTAATGGGTACAATAAACAGTTTTTGGGTGATGCACACACCTATAGCTGTGACTGAAGCATTATAAAAGTGATCCATGTAACCAAAAACATTTATACCCCCTTAATATTTCAAAATAAAAAAGTAATATCATTTATTATATAACTAGGTGCAATTCAAATTTACACCAATATTCACCCTTGACTTGCATAAAAATTACATATAATTGTCATCCTGAATACCCAACAATATGGAATTGTTACACTATGATACATACACACAACATAATACAATGAAGCTAATAAAAAAATCACATTCTCAAATAATATTTGTTAACATGAAAATTTTCATATTATGTTGTTAAGTGAAAAAAGGATGTTACAATTGGTTTGATTCAAACTGTTAAATAAAATGTATGTGTGTGTGCATATAAAAAGAGAAAGAAATTGGACAGCAAAAAAATTCATAAGAATATTAGTGATTATCTCACCTTGTGGAATTAGAGATTTTCAATATATTTTTCATTATTTTCCAAATGCTCTGTAGTGAATGCTTATTAATCATCCTTAATAATCAATATAATATGATAAAACATTTAATCTGAGCTTTTAAAAACATATTTGCTGAGCTCAAATCTGGAGCTCAAATAAGAGTTTGGAAGCTGACAGCCAGGAAGAGCTAGTTATTGAAGCCACTAACTGTGCTAAATGAGATTGATACCTAGGGAATGCACATTTCTAAAAATCTACTACTAAATTACAGCATCCAATTATCCTGGGTAAATCTCCATTAAAAATTGAATAAGGACAGCAAAGAAATGAATAATACAGTAAATGCACAACGATTAGATAAATATCAAACCCTATACAGCCCTAACAGGAATTACATCTCCCTGAAAGGCACTATAATCTTGTAAAAAGGGCGGCGGCCTTTGGCGTAGCACACACCCCATCCTAAGTTCCAACACTATCACGCACTAAAACAGGATCGAGCAAGTCTATTTTTCCATGGGGAAAAAAACGTAGCTAATAACTCTTACCTCACTGCATTGTTATAGGGATTAAATGAGATAAATATTGAAAGCATTTTTACATGGTAGGTCCTCAAAAATCATTAACTCTCTCTTCTTCTCACGCTATCGCAACTGTCATGTCCACAGAAAACACACAAACATTGACGGTGCACTATGCCAAGAATAAAAATAAACAGATTTAAAGCACCAAAAATTGTATAGATTGTTTTCTCAAGATTCAACACAATAAAATCAAATATTTCACATGTCAGAAAATTCAAAAACCAACAGACACTTTTCCCACATGGCAATTATGTCAGAGAATTTAAGATCACTAATAAAGAATATTTAGACGCATTTAGATGAAATCACTACAGATCTGATCATATGAGATACGGGTGGCAGAAATTTTAGAAATATATTTCTACATAGGATGGTACAAGTCCAGTAATTTTTTTCACAAAAAAGACTTCCTTGCTATGCTACCTTTATGCTACCTGTTCTTCCATATGTTAATGTGTTTGTGTAGTTGGCCAGAGTGTGGAGTCTTTAAAATTTAGAAATTTGGGCTGACTACTGAAGGATCATAAGAAAATTCCAGCAATCTATAGTGACTAGACACGATTATTTCTAGAAATGCTGATGTTTACATGAGGATGAAATGATTTAGACAATAGAAAAATAATAAGTCAATGACAAAGCTCAGAGCTGATTTTGCTGATTAACCAAATAAAATTTAAAATTCCAGGCAAATCTAATAGGAAAAAGACTAAAATTAAAATAAGAATGAAGAAGGAAATAAGATTTTTTAAAGAATTATGATATACTACTCCTAACTGATTTTAATAACACAAGCAGATGGTGAATTTCTATAAAAAATTGTAAAAGTTTACACGAGTTGAAAGATCTATACAGGCATGTTATATGTGAGAAACTGTGAAACATTTCTCAAAAATCACCATCTAAAATATACTGAATACTGAGGGAGTTACTAATGAATTATTTCAAATATCACAGAATATATTGTTTCCATGTTAGATACTTTATTTTAGATACACAGAAATGTAGCGGGAAGCTACTTAATTTATTCAATTAGTAAAGTATGATAAAAACCTTAACCTTAATAAAAATATCAAACTGAGATATATCTATGTGACATATTAAAATTGATAATACAGCAAACAGAATTCTATATACAAACACTAAATATTAAAAAGTCAAAGTCAATTGTTCAAATATATTTGATTATGACAATTGTTTGAAAATGAGTATTTCAAGCTATTGGTAACTGGTTCACTCTGGGGGAGTTTTTAAAAATTATTTTGAGTCTTTTTATTTTTCCTTATTTTAATGTTGGGAGGTTTTGTTTGTGTTTTTTTTTTCCCAGTTCAAAATGTATTTCATTCTTATTTACAATCAACTTTTAAAATTCATTTTGCTTTGTTCTGTTTATAATAATGAAAAGTTAGAAATAATAAAAATGTCCCATAGTAAAAGACTAAGTAAAAGATGGTCCACTGGAATACAACATATAAGTGAACCTGTACATAATCATTG
>CAUYSK010039679.1:0-17404 GCA_963575035.1 Avahi laniger | reverse complement strand
AAGACTTAAAAGTTATCCAATAAACAATAATTCTTATAGGTTTATAACAAACATCATAATCATGACAGGCTTGCAGTTTTGTTCAGCTTTGCTCAACTGCTCTGTGGTTAGCTTGCAAGGCTGACAGGTGTCAGTGTCTACCTGTTGCTTTGTGGTTTTAAGCAGAATCAGCACAGAACTTCCCCTAGTATGCATGGAAATTTCCCTAACAGCCTTAGGGTTAAACTTCCTGTGTTTACTATTGGGTTGTTTTCTTTGTTACATATTTTCCGCCCCAGAGCCACAAGTGACAGTCTTTCAGGAGAAACTTCCTGTTGTTTCTTCAACAGAAAATCCCTGTCCGATACTTTGAAAGCTGTCCTTTTCTTTTTAATTTATTGTATGCAATACTACATACAGAACATTGTCTACAATACTATTGTAATTTAGAAATTGACAGTACATTTTCATTTTGAAACAACTAATATAACATTAGCTTTTGTCTTCAGTTATGGATATAAACTTATTCCTATGATTAAATGATGATAGTGACTGTTTTTGTTAAATAAATCAACATCATACAATATTTACACTTAGAACTAAAAACAACTCACAAATCTGTGTAGGACAAATTCAGATACTCCGTGTTTTTTGACAAACACTCAAGTTGCTCTTTGACAAAACTCAAATTGATTAGTGTCACTCTCAGAGATAGCTGTAGCAATCCAAAGATTTTGGTTATTGTTACAGAAAAAAAAAACCAGCATGTCAGTTTTGCCAACAAATTTTATTTATTTTTAAAATAAAACCTGCCTTATTTATTTTATTCTGCACCTTTGTTATATGCCTGCAAGTATCAAACTGGAAAGAATGTCAGATGTAAGACAACCATAGTGTTGGCATACCTTGGCTTTATGGCCTACTTCTGAAGATTCTTCCACTTACATGAATTTGTTTTCAGTTCAACTTCATTCTATCATCTCTAATCCAATATTTTGACCAATATTTCATTTTCAGTTTCTACCAAACATTTTTCCTCTTTATTTTATAATCTTTTTTCTCTAATCACTTTGATAAGATACAGAAATGTCTCACATTCAGAAATAGAGAATCAATAACAATTAATTTTGTAATTTTAAAGATATATGAGAAAAGAGGCAATTTACCTTTGAACACCTGCATGGCAGAAGCAGTTCACTGGAGTGACATCTTTACTCTAGCAGCTAGTCTCATCGTTTATATGGTTACCTATGCACAGCATCACTTTCCTGTTAATATTTTTACTCAATTTTGTGAGTCTGTGTTTACCTTTAGGACCATGCCTTCAAGGTAAAAGCCCACCGCAAGTACAGGTGAGCCTGCAGCGAAGAGAAAAGTGATTATAGGAAAATGAAAATAGAAATAATTAAGCTTTCAGAGAAAGGCCAGATGCCATCATTCCTTGGGAAAGCATTAGGCTTCAGTTACTTGACTATCAGAATAATTATAAAGGATAAAGTGAGAATAATGGAACATATGAAAGGGCGGTGCTTCAAAGAAAGCATCAGTTATTACTAAACAGAGTAGTGGATTAATTATTGAAATGCAAAGGTTATAATTGATTTGCTTAGAAGATCAGAATAAGCTTAACATTTCTACTATCACTGCATCCATGTAACATTAGGTGAGCGTTAACCTTTAGTATTCTTTTTTAAAATTTCTCATATCTCCTATATAAACTTTTTATATGATTTTGTTTTTCTGTTCTGTTTGTTTGAATTAAAAGAAAGAGCACAATAGTTTCTGTAACTTATCATTTCAGTACAGGAGTATTGTTATTAAAGTGTTACATTGTATTATTATTACCACATATGAACCATTATAGTATTGTTATTATTAGTATTACCGTATATGTGTTGTTCATCAGAGATTTGAGTTACATACAAGTCCGACCTAAAGATATTTCCAAGGACTTATGTTGTCCATAACCTGGGACCGCCTGCATTTTATTTATGTATCATGTATGTATGTATGTGTGTGTGTATATATATATGTGTGTGTATATGCTGAGCCTACTGTTCTGTGAACTAGATTTATACAAGAGTGAAATGGGATATATTTAATAATTCAAAAGTTTGTCTTGGGTTACACTATCTTCTAGATCACGTCCAAGAAAGCAAACAATTAAAAATTATTTTCCGACATGGAAAATGTGAAGGATATATATTTTAGTCTTCCTGAGAAAGTCTACTTTGATGCATAATGTTCTGACAAAATAATTAATAGTATCCTCTTTTACTCTTAGAAATGGTTTGCTTTAGCAGTTGTACTGTATGATATCCCAATAGAAGAGATTTCAGGAATCACCTTTCAATGTCTTCTCCATTTTCTCAAAGGTGAAGATTCTGCCTTTTAAAATAAGACTGCATATGAAATATGTCTTCCATCCATGATAATCTGTATTACTGTGTAAATTTAAAACATCGTGCAAATTTGTATGTCCCAGGGTAGTATTGGTGATCATCCTATAATCATAAACAGTAAAGATCTTCTGTTGGATATATTTTAGTCTGAAAATTAAAATAACACCAGTAAGGGTGTGTCTATTTAAACTGCAAATAATTTTATTTAAACAAAAAAAAGTATATGTAAAATCGTATTTTAAAAAGTCATTTTTGTCAATTTCAATGAGTGTTTATTCTTGGATTATTAATTTACATATGCAAAAATATAAATTAGATGTAAGTCACCTCAATGACAAGCACATGCACATATGATCTTCTAATATTACTTTCTTTGAAATAATTTTGATTTATAGAAGATGTGAAAATATAGTACAGAATTTTCTCTACCCTTCACCCAGCTTCCCTTAATATTAACACCTTGTATAATCAAAGCACATTTATCAAACTACAGATAGTATTTGGATTCCCCCACACTTCCCATTTTTTTTTTTTTTTTCATTGCAGGATCCATTGTAGGGCACTGCTTTGCATTTTGTTGTTATGTCACTTTAGTCCCCTCCAGTCCGGACAGTTTTTCAACCCTTTTATTGTTTTTATGATCTTGACTCTTTTGAAAATTCTGCTGAGGTATTTTGTAGACTGCGTCTTGATTTGGGTTTAAGATGGAGTGTGGATCTGAGGAAGAGTAACATAAGTGACCTCATTGCATCATATCAAGGAATGCATGCTATCAACATGACTTGATCCTGATGACATTATCCTTGATCTCTTTATTATGGTGACGTCTGCCGTAAAAGTTACTACTTTTCATTGCCATGCTCATTTTATTAGAAGCAAGTTACTAAATTCGGCTTACTTTCAAGGGAGTAGAATTAATCTTCACCTCCTGAAGGGAGAGTTATCAAATAATTTGGAGACATAAACTAAAACCACTATATTAATTAAAATTATTGTCGGTGAAATAATTTAAAGCTATGCATATATTCTATTTCTTCTTAAATTTTCACTCACCATTCCGTGAATTCATTGGATCTTGGCTATAAAAATTATTACTGTGGTGTTCTGATAGTGAGTTTTTCTTTCTTTCGTTGAAAAAGAGTTTCTCTTTCTTTCTTTCAAAACATATTTATTGTTTGGAATTCTTCAAAAAGGAAACATTTCTCCTTATCTTGAATTTATTTACTCAACGATTTGTTTATAACAAGATTAACTTAAAGATATTTATTTTATTCTTTTTGTTATAATCCAATGCTATGGTTATTCAATGTGTTGCTAAAGTTTTTCCAGCTTTGGCTATGGAATGCTCTTTCAGATTAGTTCCTGTCTTTTATTTTTTTCCCCTTCCTTATTTTATGGGTCATTATGTATGTTCCTTTTCTCAGCTCTAGAATCAAACATTAATGCAAGTAATTCTTTATCCTTTAATCTAGAGTCCAAGACCTAGTACAAAGTTTGCTAATTGTTCCTAAGATGTCATTACTTTTAGCCTGTCTCAGCAGACAGAGCAGGGAAATATATGTATGTTTACAAATCCACGTGTATACACATATCTATAATTGTCTCTATATCTATTTAGCTGTCAAATTTTATATATATGTGTGTGTCTGTGTACATATGTGTGTGTATATATGTGTATATATATAAGTTTATACTGTTATCTTTTACTCTCATCTAACAACAGAGATTTAATTTATACCTTCAATATTAGCAAGAATTTTTCTATTTCAGCTATTTCACAAGCTTGTCACTTTCTAATTTAAACCTTCTATATTTCTGTCATTCTTGTTTACGTACTTTCTCTAAGATTGTTCTGAATTATTTTATCAGATTTTGGAATTTTACTCCATTGTTTTCCAGGAACCATTTGCCCTACTTTTCTTTTCTCTCTTTATTGTTTTTCTTTTATTTTTTTCTAGACAATAGTTCATGATTTAGCATTCTAACTGCCCTACACTGAATATAGACTCTACTGAATTTTACAAGGAGCCTCCTAATTATACTTCCTAACTTAAATCTTGTACCCCAAATAACCCATAGCCCATAATAGCTAAATGATATCTCAACGTATAATTCACTTCTCTTTGATGTCTTTCTGACCGTTTTTAGATAAAGCCAATTTTTTTTAATGTGCTCTTCAAAGCTCACCATGATATATCCCACATACTTTTCTAGACTCTCTTCTGAAAATAGGCTTGCCAAATTCAGTATGCAGTGAAATGCTCTTCATGGAAAATTCCCTTCTCTGTTCTCTCTCCACCTTCCTTTATCCCTGTCTGTGTAAATGATTGGATTGTGCACTACACTTAAAAATGCACAAAAGTATAATGTGCAGATCAATGATCTATCAAGATATGTTTCATATAATTGTCACCCAAATTAGGAAACAGAACACTGCCAACAGCCTAGAAGGCTACTTCATGATTTCTTTCTTATTTACTGATTCCTCTTCCTCTTATTTTTTTCTTTATTAGACACCTTTTCAAAAATGTATTTTTAATTGTTATAGATACACAATAGTTGTATATATTTATGGGGTACTTGTGATATTTTGATGCAAACATACAATGTGTAATGATCAAATCTAGGTAATCAGTCTGTCATGTCAAATATTTAATATTTCTTTGTGTTGACAACATTCTAAATCTTTTCTAGCTATCTTGAAATATACAATAATTTGTTAACTATAACAGCCCTATTGCACTGGATTTTATTTCTTCTAACTGTATTTTTGTACCCATTTCTCACCTTTTCTTTATTTTAACTTCTTGACCGCTAGCATAATAGTTTTATCGGTCATTGTTAAATTGTATAAATTGAATTATAACATTTGAATTTTGTATGTGACTGCCATATTTTGTTCAACATTATGTATGTGAGAGTTAACCATTTAGTTGCATGAAATTAAAGTAGTTTTAGTTGTTTTATTTCATACCATTAATATACAAGCATTATTTATCTACCATATTGCTGACGGGCATGTGGAGTTTTTCATGTCTTGGCAATTACACTTAATAATAATTTTTGTAGAAATGCATATACACACATTTCTGAATTTGGAATTGCTATGTCATATGATATGCAAAAATTCAATTGTCTTTAGGTAAGGCCATGATGTTTTCCACATTAGTTATAACAACTTAGACTTACATCAGAAGTATATGGAAATTCTCATTAAGCATTTTCAATATTTAGTTATGACTATCTTTATATTTTAGAAATGTAATGTCTATAATTGGCCGTTATATTTCATGGTGGTTTTATTTTGCATTTATCTGATTACTAGTAAAATGCCTACATTTTAATATGCTTACTAGCCATTTGGGTATCCATTTTATGGAAATGCCTGGTTAAGTCTCTTGATTTGTGAAAGATTTTTACACAGTGTGATACCAGACATTTGTTACTTATACATGCTGAAAATATCTGTTCCACTTGTTGATTAAATTTATTAATGTTTAATTTTAATAAAACACATTTTATCTTAGTATAGTATAATTTTTAACATTCTCAATTATGGTCAGATTATTTAGTACAGTATTTAATAAATATTTATTTATGTGATAGCACAACTCTTAGACATAACATTGTGAGGACATCAGAAGAAGAAACAGCAAGAAAAGACAAATTCAAAAACGTTAAAGTTTCTCAACATTAGAAAAAATCAGAAAAGAGACTGATCTGATCAGAATTGGTATCTGATGAGCTGACACCATGGCAATTAAACAAACCACAGTCTGAGGATAAGAGTTCCTTTAAAATTTGAATTTTGGAAACTGGCCTGATAATTAAATAATTTAGTAATTATATAATACTTAACCCATGTCATAAATAAATGTCTTAGTAGATTTGAGTAAATACTTCCATTTTAAATAAGAATGACAACACAGTCCTTAGATTGTGAGGACAATTTAAATTTCCTATTATAATAATTGAAATCTCCAGGTTACAAAAGCAGTTTTTTGATTCGTTCTTGTTTACTTAAACTGGAAAAATATTTTTGAAAGTGATGGTATCTAAATGATAAAAGTAGCAATTTGGGATCTGACAAATAAATGAGTTTGTAAACATTACTTTAAATATTACAACTTATAATCCATGTTTGCATATAAATGTTTGTAAAAATAATTCAATGGGAAGCCAATATATGATATATTGTGTTTTCCTTTTGTTGCTTGCCAGATTAGTATCATGGCCAAGTTATTTACAATTCAGAGTCATCACTTACATTATGTTTTACGTATCTAAATTGAATAAAGTTAATTTAAAACAAAATAATATTTATTCAAATTAGGTATTTTATTTAAACAAGTAATACAATGCTTATTTCACAAAGTAAGTTTTTTTTTTTTTTAGTTTGCATTACCACAAATTGCCATAACTTTGATTACATTTTTCTACTTTTAGATTTTATCACTATATTCAGTAACTCTCATTAACTGGAATGTTCTTTTCAACAGGATATGCACTTAATTGGCGCCGTTTCCGTGGAACTAAATCAGATTTGATGACACGGTTTCCCACTTAATTGGAGAGATAATTCCCCTTAATAGGGGCACTTGCCGGTAATTAGGTGAAGCTCAAATGGGGCTGTGGGTCCACATGAGGCTCAGAGATTGTTGATTCGTCTTTTACTTCCAGGATTTCTGTCACCAATTATCTACTAACTGCAGAAGTTTGAACACTCTGTGGGGAACATTTAAAACTGTGTCTCGAATGGCGCTTAATTCAGAATTTTTGGTTACACCTGTTATGACCTGCAAGAAAGTGCTACTTATGCCTTTCCTCACATTTATCAGTTCAAACAGCTCTCCTACCTTTTTGACATAGGCCAGCGATGCAGGAGCTAGTTGCTGCCTCAGGAAACTATTAATACATAAAATCTTTGGTTCTAAGACAATTGACTGCATATTCTATTTTCTCATATATTACATGTTCATCATTTTTTAAATCCTTTTAATCATATCATTGCCGATTGGGACAATCAATCATTATTAAGCTGCTTTATACTAGCTATTTTTTTTTCCCTACAGCTTTATTTTAATCCTCATTTACATAAATAAGAAAAATTCCTTTTACCAGAAGGAAATATTTTTACCGTACTATAACCTATGTTCAAATAGGTACTAAAGAGTCCTCAGAATAAAATGACACTCTAGATCATCCTTATAAATAATTGTTTAAAATTATGAAAAAAATGTAAATTTGTATTTATTCATCAATTGTGCAATTAATACCTAATAAAGGATTTATCAGGAAATAATGTTACAGTGATTACTAGAAAGTTTTGTATTTACACACAGTAAAATTTGTTTTACTGAAATGTGATTTATGCTACCTACATTTTCCAATATTTTCTTAAGAGTTTCTGGAGAGAACATTTCTCAGAAAAACAAAATAGCAAAAACTGATCTCTGTTAACCTTTCCAAATGTGTTTTATGATATTTTAAGTTTTTCTGTCTTTCCAGAACACTTATACTAAACAATTTTCTGTATGTTCATGTGTGTATTGTTTTTATAAATGCTGTAAACACCTGAGCTAACAGTTCTCAGTTGTTTCCCTCCTTACACAAAAAAAATTTCAGCGCAGCAGCTAAGAGCTCAGGATTTGTAATCAAATGTAGACTTAGCCTTTAAATATTTGTTTAATTTTGACTAAGTTATTTTATCTCATTGAGCTTCTCTTTTCTCTCCTATAAAAGTGGATCATATTTTATGAAATAATTAATAAAGTACATACTGTATCTCTACTTTATACCAGGTAGGTCTATTAGATCCTGGGTATGTACTATTGATTTAAGCAGCTATAAACCTTAACCACATGGAAGTTAACTCTAAGAGAGGAGTAAACAGCACTTAGAACAAGTATTTATATTTTTCTTGGCAATCCTACACAAAAATTTATATGTGAGAGCATAAAGTCACATTTCTTTATTTTCTTGAAATCATATTAAATCTGACTTTAAGGTCCTATCTTATAATGAAGACAGGAAATTGAATCTGCTGTATTATTTGTGCTATGTTCCCTTTCATCAGGGTTTCACAACAGTGTGATTCGACTGTGGTAATAAAAAGTCAGGTCAATTGAATCATATGTCTTTATGGCCAGTTTATTTGTGCTCCTTATCCATGCTCAGCAGAACCTTGATGCAATCATATGGTGCTGGGAATGTGCAATCTAACGGCTACTTTTTCCCAGAATATTTTAAACCAAACCATGAAAACATCTACCTGGACCTCCCTAGGTCTCTGCCAGGTAGTGGCACCGGGGATTACTATCTTTGGAAAACCACCCTTCCCTGGACCTAGAATAAACTAACACTCTTTCTCTTATTTCAGCTTTTTCCTCCTCAGAGGCAGTCACCTGTCCCCACTCGCCATTTGCATAATTCTTAAGGAACTTAGATTTCTAGGGAACAAAACCTAAGATCTCATTTTCCGTAAAGATCTTTGTGTTGTCTTTTCCATAATTCACAAGTCACATTATTCAGAAGATGAGGCACATCTGAGTGAAGTAAGAGAACACAAATAACTTACTGATTTGCTCAAAACTGGAGGAAAAATTAAAGAGACCAAGCAGTTAATATCTAATTAATTTAGTATACTGCAATTATTAAGTGTTAAGCTGCACGAGACAATAAAGAATAACATTATAGATTGGGCGTGGTGGCTCACGCCTATAATCCCAGCACTTCGGAAGGTTGAGGAGGAAGGATTGCTTGAGGCTCAGAGTTTGAGACCAGCCGTAATAACCTACGTGTTATACAATTTTCAGAAGAAAATGTAAGAAGCAAAATCTGCATGATCACAAATTTGGTGGTAAGTCATATATGACACCCAAAAAAAATCCATTAAAAGAAGAAAAATTTTTCAAAATCTACAGCTTTTCTTTTCTGAAAGACATTGTTAGGAAAATCGGGAAAAAAGTAAGCCACACGCAACAGAAAATATTTATAAATCACAAATCTGATAAAAGACTTGTAACGAAAATCTATGTAGAACACATAAGAAAACAGTTTATTTTTAAATGAGCAAACATCTAAAACATGAGCAAATACTTCACCAATGCAAGCATACTGTTGTTAAATAAGCACATGAAGATGCTTAACATCATTAGTCATTAGAGACATACAAATTAAAATCACATAGAAATGCCATTATAGACCAATTAAAATGTCCAAAAAGTAAGAAAGAAAAATAAAGAAAATTGAAAATACCAAATACTAATGAGAAATTGGAACACAGATTAATTACTGATGGTAATTCAAATGATACAAATATTTTGGAAAACAGTTTAAGAATCTCTTTTACAGATAAACATTCCCGTTTAATCCAGCAGCCTTGCTCCTAGACGTTTACCCAAGTGAATTTATGAAATGTTCAAACAGAGACTTCACATGGATGTTTATAGCAGTCTTATTAATAGTTACCAAATAATGGATATAATCAAGACATTTTTTAGAAGGCATTGGTTTATATCCAAACAATGGATACTATTTAACCATAAAAAGTACCAAATTACTGGTTAGCAAGAAATATGAATCTTAAATACTCCTTGTAAAATGAAAAAAAAAAAACAAATCCAAAATGTACATTCTGGAAATTTTGATATTCTTAAAAAGAAAAAAAATGATACACATAAAAAGTAGATCAACTATGACCAATGGTTGGTAGAAGAAACGTGATAGATACAAAAGGGCCAAGCAAGAGGATGTTTAGGAACTGTCTATATTATACAGGATGATGGATCTGTATGTATTTTTCAAAACCATTAATAAAGTACCAGTGAACTTTATGTAAAACAAAAGAAATTAGAATTTTGTAGGATTTTATGCTGAAATGCAGACTGTGATAAATTAATTACAAATGCATCATATAATCTCACAGCTTTGAATGGGAAATAAAAAGCTGACGTAAGTATTTTCAAGGAAAAAAAGTGTTTTGACTAGAATCTGTATGGTTAATGACAAAAAATAACTGTACATAAACCCTCTAATCTAATTATTTTTTCATAGAGGTATAAATTAGCAATTCCGAAAATATTTTACATGGATATTAGGGTTAAACAAAAAAGTAAATAAATGGTAGTCAAAGCCAGGTTTCTTGTTGTTGTCAAAAAAGAAGCCCCATATAAATAAGAGAAGAAAGCTAGAATGAGCCGTGTGTTCTGTATTCAAATTACAGATTTAAGAAATCACATCAATTTAATCATATAGACATAGAGAAATGCATTGAAATAAGTTTGTGCCAAAGTATAATGCAATGCCCATTGGGAGGGCTTAGAAGTGGTGAAATATTAGCAATGAACACACACACTGCTCTAATCTTGGGCTCCCATGAAAGAAACTAATGTCCTTGAAGAAATAGCTGATTTAGTGTTCTTAAGGGAAAGGAAGATGAAACTGAGACCGGGGTATCTTTTAGTTGCAGAAAGTAACTAAGAACACCGAAAACAAAGTAGAACAAAACAAAAAAAATTCAAAAGGAAAAATACTACTCTGATGTACATCAAAGGACATAGGAGCCAAGTGATAAAACTCCCAGTGGCTAAAACTAGAATAATCTGAGAAACATAATAAAAGTCAGTAGTGGATAAGAATCAAAGAGTTAAAAAAAATAGATTTGAATTCATGATACAAATGTATACACAGGCAAATACAGACATAGATACACAGAGGGATACTAGAAAAGACAAATATTCTTTGCAGAAAAATTACAAATGTCAAAGAAATGAGAGGAATAAAAAGTTACTATTAGACACCACAGTAAAATTTGTGGCAGGTATGCACAATGCATGCTAAAATTAATGGATGAAACTTTAAGGAGAAACAAAATAATTATGTAACCTATATTTATTTCTCTCTAAATATTTAAAAATTGTGTGGTAGCTTTAACATATATACTAGTCCACTCTAGCTGCCATAATAAAATACAAGAGAGTGGCTGGTTTAAACAATAGAAATGTATTTTTCAGTGTTCTGGGAGTTTTAGAGGCCAGGATAAAGGTGTTGGCCAGTTTGGTTCCTGCTAAAGGACTCACTTCCTGGTTTGCAGATGGCTGCCATCTGCATGTGTACTCTCTTGTCCTTTGCTTGCTGCAAACACACAAAAGGTGGGAGGGGGCACAGAGCAAGCACTCTTTGGTGTCTCTTCTTATAAGGATACTAATCTCATTATGAGGCCCTCATTCTCATAACCTCTTATCACTCAAATTACCTTCCAAAGACCCTGTCTCCTAGTATCATCACATTGAGTGTTAAGGCTTCAAAATATAAATTGGAGGAGTGGAGACATGAGCATTTACTGCATAAGAGCATATTTCCACAAATTGTTTGATACTTTTTTTTCAAGATGTGAATCTTAATCCCCTCCCCTTAAGTGTGGATTTGATGAATTTAGGGAATCAGTTCTGTGGAATAGAGTAGGAAAAGTGAAGAAAAGTAACTTTACAATAAAGAAACCTGGAAGGCTCTGCCTTAACTATGTGATGTACGTCAACATTATCAGTAATAAGTCATGTTGGTATCATTTATTCCCTGGTGTGACAAGATGAAAGTGGCATTTCACTTCTGGGATACAAAATCTATAACCTAAGTTATCATGCAAAAACAAGGTAGACCTGGATTTAGGGACATTGCAAAAACCACCTGACCAGTGTTCCTTAAAAGGGCAAGACAAAGTCCTAACTAAGCAAGACAAAGTCATAAGTAAGATCGAAGGTGACAACAAAGAACAGTTGACTAAATACAATTTCGTTTCTTGGATTGAATGATGAAATAAAGGACATTAGTGGGAAAATTGGTAAACTCTTAATAAAATCTAGAGTTTAATTATCAATATTATACCAATGTTATTTCTTAGTTTTGAAAAATGTACTATAGTTATTTACAATGTTAACATTACAAAGCTACTTGAAAAGTATGCAATAATTTTCTGTACCATGTTTGCATCTGTAAATTAAATGTTATTTCAAAATAAGATGTTTTAAAATAAGAGCTAACTTATACATTGTTCCTAATGTTCATGGTAAGCACATAATTCTGAATGGTTCAAATGAGAATTGGTAGCTTTTGTTCTATCACTTTAACTTGGTGCTGACTGGAAGTCACTTTAAAAATTTCATTCTTGGATGAATGTTGAGCAGTGTGAGTTAGATTACAGAGGTCAGGAAACGACACAGTAAGCTCTAGAAAGTAAAAGAGATCAACAAACTGAATTTAAAAAGTGGAAATACGAAGGAATAAGAAGGCTATGCTTTTTTAAGTATTTATTTTTACTTTTGATGGATACATAATAGTTGTGCATGTTTATGGGTACATGTGGTTTTTTGTGAATAGTTATTTAACATCATTTTGCTATTTTTTTGAAGAAATTGAGTTAATTCAAATTTGTATTTTAGATATTTGTCTTTCTATGCCTGATTTATTTCACTTTACATAGTGTTCTCCAGTTCCATCCATGTTGCTGCAAGTAACAAGATTTCATTTTTTTTATGATGGAATAATTTTCCGTTGAATATATATGCCAGAGTTCCTTTATGCTTTCATCTGTTTATGGGCACTTAGGTTGATTCCATATCTTGACTATTGTGAATAGTGCTGCAACAAATATGGGAATGAAGATTTTTCTTCCATATACTGATTTCCTTTCTTTTAGATGTATACCCAGTGGGATTACTGGATGGTGTGGTTTATGAGACACTTCTAAGATATAAATATCAAATAAAATTTGATTACTGGCAGAAAAAACAATGTGGAGGTAGAAAATTTATGAAAGAATCTAACATTTCTAAAGCAGAGTAAGTGGAAGTATTGTGTTAATGACTTTTTCATATCTAGAGCAATTATTCTATCTTACTGTCAATAGACTGCATGTGCTATATGAAATTAAAAATCCCCATTTACTCTGATAAGTCTTTATGTTATTTGCTTCCATGACATATGGCTAATTTTTGTGAAATTTTTCCATTTCTTTTTTATGGTCCTTCTTTTGCCTGCTCCCTATATTCAGTTTGGTTTTGAAATTACAAATGCCAATGTATGCACATTATTTGATGCCTGGCACATCAAAAGTTCTTGGCAAATGTCAGCTATTTTAGATCTTTGTTATTTGCAGTGGCTGAAGCATTCTTCTGAACTGGTGCCTTCGCTTCTCTTAATGTGTGAAATTCTGTAAATGGCATGTACATTATTTTTTAGACATAATATTGTGCATTCAATAGTCTATAGTATATTATAAATATAAGTTTTTATTCACAAGGGGAAACCAAAAATATTATGTTCTCACTTTATTGCGATATTTACATTATTGTAGTGGTCTGGAACCCAAACCGCAATCTCACTGAGGTATAGCTATAGTTTTATATTTGCTAAAATGTTGTGTATACAGAGTTCCTTCCCATAGACTGTGAACTTGCATTCTTCTATTACTAACATCTTACATTTGTGTGGTACATTTGTCAGAATTAATGTACCAAGGTTGATACATTTTTTAATAATCTTTCAGGTCTTAAATAATTGTACATATTCATGGAGCACACAGTTGCGTTTTGATACATATGATGTACAGTGATCAGATCAATGTAATTAGCATATCCATTTTTCAAACGTGTTGTATCTTTGTGTAGGGAACATTCCATATCCTCCTTGTAGCTATTTGAAACTGTATAATATATTAATATTACTGCTAATGAAAGTCATTTGACAGTCGTCCATTCCTTTTTACCTTTCAGGATCCTATCCATGATACCACACTACTTTTAGTCAAGTCACCCTTGGCTACTTTTGGCTGTGAAAGTTTCTCAGACTCTTCATGTCTTTGATGACCTTGACAGTTTTGGATGTTAACATTCAGTTGTTTTATCCATTCATCAGGATTCGTTTGATTTTTTTTTTTCAAATTTAGACTGGGATTATGATGTTTGTGTGAAAGACAACAGAGGAAAATGTGTCATTTTTATTACATCACATCAAGGGTACATTCTTTCATTGATCACCAGGCTCGAATTGTGCTTGTCATGGCTCTCCACTGTAAATGTATTGCTCCCCCACATTCTGTACTGTACTCTTTTGAAGGGAATCACTTTGTGTAGCCCACACTCAAAGAACAGTGAGCAATGTTTCACCTCTTTGATAGAGAAGTATTTAAATCAATTATATGGAATTCTCCATGGATCTTTGTCCTTTCTCTTCCATTTATTTATATATTCAAGCACATATTTTTGATGGCCTGAACTTATGGATATTTATTTCATACTTTTGGTTATAATTAAAAACTACTATTTGTATTTTTATTTTTTTTCATTTTAAGAGCTCGTCTTCATGTGTTTGGGTACAAGGCCTTTCTTAAATATGTTTTTCAGATATTTTCTTCCAAATTATGCTTACCTTTTCATTCTCATAATGATACCTTTTGTAGAGCAGAAGTTTTTAATTTAATAAAGTACAAATTATCTACATTATATTTCATAGATTGTGCTCTTGTTGTTTTATTAAAAACTTCATCACAAAACCCAAAGTCATGTTGAGTTTCTCCTATATTTTTTATAGAAGTATTGCAGTTTTTCATTTTACATTTAGGACTGTGAACAATTTTTTTTTATTTTTTGTAAAATGTATAAAGTCTATGATTAATTCAGAAAAAATAATGAGCTGATTAACTTTATATGATTCCCCAATGTTTTTCCAGAACCATTTCTGGAAAATACCTATTCTTTCTTAGTTGAATTGTCCTTGTTTCTTTGTCAAAATCAATTGACTGTTTATGTGTGTCTATTTCTGGGCTATTTTACTGATGCTTGGTATTGAGTCAGAAATACTATTTGTATTTCACAATACCACATCTTCTTGATTACTGCAACTTTATAGTAAATCTTGAAATTTGTAATGTGAATCTTCCAACTTTGTTATTCTCTAGTATTGTGTAAGATATTCTATGTCCTTTCCTTTCCATGTAATTTTATAATCAATTTTTTTCATATCTACAAAGTAACTTGCTGGGATTTTTTTGTTCAAATTTCCTTGAATTTACAGATAAAATTGAGATTACCTTGTCATTTCTTAAGAACTCTTTGGATTTCTTTCATCAGTTGTAGTTTTCTACCTATAGACTCTTTGTATATTTTTTAAGATTTATCTCTAAGTACTTCAAAACTTTTTTTTTTGTTGTTTTTGTTGTTACTATTGGAAATAACATTTATTTTGCATTTCAAATTTCAGTTTTTCATTGCTGGTATATAGGAAAGAAATTAACATTTATTTATGGATATTTTTCTTTGCTATCTTGTTATGCTTGCATATTAGTTCTGGTAGAGTTTTGTAGATTCTTTGGAGTTTCTACATAAACAATCATGCCATCTGAGAATAAAGATAACTTTATTTCTTCTTTTAAAATCTAAACCATTTTAATAATTTATTTTTTACTCACCTTATCGGAGTAGTATGATGTAGAATAGGAGTAGGAAGGGAGAACAACCTGGTCCTGTCTCCATTCTTAGGGGTAATATATCCATCCTCTACAATTATGTGTCATGTCAGGATTTTTTTAATGGATATTTTTGATCAAGTTGGGAATGTTACTCACTATTCCTAATTTGCTGAAAATGCATAGGAGGAATTAGTATTGGATTATGTACTGCATTTTCTATGTCAATTGATACGATAATTTTATTTTTACTTAACAGTTTGATATGGTAGTTTATATTGATTGATTTTAGAGTGTTGAATTTGTCTTATGCATCTGGTATATAGCCCATGTGGTTATTCTATAATTCATTCTATAGCTAGAATCAACTTCTTAATTTTTTTTGAAGATTTTTGAATCTGGGTTCATGAAAGATATTCATATGAAGATTTCCTTTCTTGTAATATTTTTATCTGTGTATAGTTGTGGCATAATATTGGTCTATAAAATAGGTTAGGAAATTTAGCCTCTAATTCTATTTTATGAAAAGGACTGTGAAGAATTCCTAATGATTCTCTAATGATTTCAGCGGTGAAATGATCTAGGCCTGGTACTTACTTTTTGGAAGAATTTGAATTATTCATTTAATTTCCTAAATTGGTATAGTACAATTCAGGTTATTTATTTTTCCTTGTGTAAGTTTCAGTAGTTGGAATCTTTAGGGATTTAATCCATTTCATCTATGTTACCAAATATGTGGGGATTGAGTTTTTTCATTGAATTTCTTTCTTATCTGTTTATGTCCATAGAAACAGCAGTTTCAATAGTGATGATCTCACTTTTATTTCTGTTACTGATCATTTGTGTCCCATCTCCTACCTGTTTTCCCTGTTAGCCTGGCTAGAGATTTATCAACTTTATAGAACCTTTCAGTGAACCAGGTTTTGATATTATTGATTTTCCCTACTGATTTGCTGTTTTCAATTACATTGATTACTACTTTAATTATTACTTTTTTATGCTAGCTTTATGCTAAAATTGCATTTCTTTCTCTTTCTGAAGATGGAGGCTTAGGTTAATGATTTCATAGTGTTCTTCTTCTCTAATATATGTAATTAATTTTATAACTGTTTACTTAAGCATGTCTGAAATTTTTTAAATTCATTTTCATTTTTTCATACAATTTTAAAAATTTTTCTTGAGACTCTTACTTTTCCTAAGACTTATATGTAAATGTCTTGTTTAATTTTCTAGTATTTGAGAATTTCCCTACTATTTTTCTGTTAATGATTTTCATTAGGATTCCATCATAGTGTGATACAATATTTTGCATGATTTCTATTCATTTAAATTTGTTAAGGTGTACTTTATGGCTCAGAATGTAATGTATTTTGGTAAATGTTCCACGTGACTTTGAGGAGAATGCATAGTCTGCTATTCATTATTGGGATATTTTATAAATGTCAATTAGATTAACTTGATTGATATTGTTATTGAGGTCAAGTATATCCTTATTGATTTTCAGACTGCTTGATCTATTAGCTAGCTAGGAAAAGATATTTAATTCTTCACATATGGATGT
>CAUYSK010039677.1:0-18522 GCA_963575035.1 Avahi laniger | reverse complement strand
TGTATACAATGGAATACTACTCAGTTGTAAGAAACGACGGTGACCTAGCACCTCTTATATTTTCCTGGATAGAACTTAAGCCCATCCTCCAAAGTGAGGCATCACAAGAATGGAAGAATAAGCACCACATGTACTCACCATCAAACTGGCACTGACTGATCAACACTATGGTGCTCACATGGTAGTAATATTCATTGGGGGTAAGAAGGGTATATGTGGGGGGTAAACTCACAACTAATGGATGCGGAGAGCATTGTATGGGGGAAGGACATGCCTCTAATCCTGGCTTGGGTGAGGCAAAGTCATAACATGTAACCAAAATGTTTGCACCCCCATAATATCCTGAAATAAATAAATAAATAAATAAGGGAATTACAGAGAGAGGCAAGGAGGAGGGACTAGAAAGGGAGAAGGAAGAAACTTTTGATGCTGTCGGGTATGTTCATTATCTTGATTGTGCTAATGGCTCCACAGGTATATACATATGTCAAAACTTACCACATTTTACACTTTAAATAGATACAGTTAATTGTATGTCAATTATACTTCAATAAAGCTATTTTAAAAAAGAAAAAAAAATGCTGCTATACCTGAAAAATTTTCTTTTATAGTCCTTCCTCTTAGTCTTCCTTTATCCCAAAACACCAGATGATCCTATAAAGATTAGGCAATTAGCTGGGTGCAGTGGATTGTGCCTGTAATCCCATCTACTGGGGAGGCTGAGGTGGGAGGATCGCTTGAGGCCAAGAGTGAGACCAGCCTGGGCAACATAGCAAGACCCCATCTCAAAAAAAAAAGTATCAGGTAATTTATCAGGTTTCAGGTCTATATCAGTATGTTGGTTTCACATGGCAGTCTCACATGATTACTTTGTGCTTATTTGAGTCATTTTGGTCTCTTTTGAGTAGAGTCTTCCGATGTGTGAAATAACAGAATAGCGGCAGTGCATCCTCATTTAATTTTTTAATGTTTTTATTTTATTTATTTATTTATTGTCGACAGGGTCTTGCTCTGTCACCCAGCCTAAAGTGCAGTAGCGTCATCAGAGCTCACTGCAACCTCAAACTCCTCAACTCAATTAATTCTCCCGTCTCAGCCTCACAAGCAGCTGGAACTACAGGAGCACACCACAATGCCCAGCTAATTTTTCTATTTTTTTTTTTTTTTTTGAGACAGAGTCTCACTCTGTTGCCTGGGCTAGAGTGCCGTGGCATCAGCCTAGCTCACAGCAACCTTCAACTCCTGGGCTCAAGCAATCCTTCTGCCTCAGCGTCCCGAGTAGTTGGGACTGCAAGCATGCACCACCATGCCCGGCTAATTTTTTCTATATATTTTTAGTTGTCCAATTAATTTCTTTCTATTTTTAGTAGAGACAGGGTCTTGCCCTTGCTCAGGCTGGTCTCGAACTCCTGAGCTCAAACAATCCGCCCGCCTTGGCCTCCCAGAATGCTAGGATTACAGGCGTAAGCCACTGCGCCCGGCCTAATTTTTCTATTTTTTGCAGAGACAGGGTCTTGCTCTTGGTCTCAAACTCCTGGCCTCAAGTGATCCCCCTTTGTCAGCCTCTTAAATAGCTAAGACAAAAAATGTGTGCCACCACGCCTACTTTTCAACATCATTTAAGATCCTGCTAACAATATCCTTGACAACAGCAATTATGAGGAACATGACCAATGTTTGTAGAATGGCCCTTAACCAGCCTCCTATTTGGCTGTCAGGCATAAACCCCTCATTGGTTGATTTTACCCACCTTGGACAACCACTTGACTTGTTCCTGATTTTTATGTGGGAACCACTAACTTATCCTGAAGTACAGTCAAACGCAAAAGGAGATGTAGCCAGTGCTCAAATACCACCGTGTTTTGTCAGTATTAACTAAAGTGAGTCTGTTGTCTAGCATCGTTGCAACAAGCAAAATAAAGCTCTGCTGTTGAGCCGGGATAGCAGACACAGTTCACACAGCTTCATTTGCTGTCATTGCCATTGGAAAGGACAGTTTCAAATGCAACGTTCTAAATCAGGGATCCTAACCCAGTGGAAGAAACACACACACAAAGTAACGCAAGCCAGGATGAGAGAACTAGGTCACTGAGACACTGGCAGTGTAGAAATATTAAACCCCCTACTGGCATAGCACTGTCGAATAAATACATAAAGGCATGACGGGCAACCTGTAATTTTGGTAAATTGTATAAGTTAACTTCTCAGGCGTCTGAGAACCATTATAACCAAATATATCTTAAGTAACAACAGAAAAGGGCGTAGAGATTTTTCTTGATTGATTAGCTAGGAGAAAGAGTGTTAATAGCTATTTTCAGCATTATGATACCATCAGCAAGATTTTACATTATATGACTTCGCAGAAAACCTATCATCCCGGATCATATAATTTTTACAGATGTAGTTATTATGAGCCATTCAGAAGCAAAATTTAGCTTCCCTGGGTGGACTTTATCATAATTGGAGCTGGTAGCATTTTTAGCAGAAAACCTCAACAGAAGAGACTACCTGGTATCCTAGGGAAGGGATGACAAGCTAAAGTACTTAAATTTCCTGAAGTGTCTATGTCCTTACTGAATCCAAAAATGTGCTTTCTATATAAAGTTTATCCTAGAATTAGGATGGTCATTTTAAAAATTATATTTTATGATTAAAAGTAATTAACAAATTTAAATGTAAACCAGTAGCCCTATTTATAGATACTGAATTTGAGCCATAGAGCTTAGGTTAAGCAGTTGACTTCCAAGAAATCCTCTGCTCGGAATGAGAAACATGCTGAAAATCCTGATTCCATTACTTGGTACTGTCTGACGACAGTTCAGGTGGATGTTGCTCATGCTGGTAAGTGTGAACCTAAAATGTTATTCCTGTAGTATCCACAATCAAGAGTACCTGGTATGGCCTTTTTTGCTGTGACAAGAGGCCCATTTGCTATTCTCTTGTGACTGTACCTTGCTCTACTTGCTCTTGCTCTGTAAACCTATCTTGGCCTTCCTCAATAAACTTTGTTTCATGATTGAAAAAAAAAAAGAGTACCTGATATGTTCTTTGAGACTTTTTGATGTTTCTTCCGTGAAAAATCAATCTGTGATCTCCATCTTATAACAAGAGTCTTTAGACAAGTGTAAGTGAAGAAAATAGACATCGACCTGTGGATTGGTATAAGACTGAATGGCTCTGGTTAATTTATTATAATCATCAACACAGAATGGAAGGAAGTAGAAACTTCTATTAAGATAGTAATAATAAAAAAAAAAAACTTGGGTTCGATAAACAAAATAGCTCTCCTGATAGTTTTTTGCTTTTTTTTTGAGACAGGATTTCACTCTGTTGTCCAGGCTGGAGTACAGTGGCACAATCATAGCTCACTGTAACCCTGAACTCCTGGGCTTAAGGAATCCTCCCTCCTCAGCCTCCCAAGTGTCTGGTACTACAGGTGCGCACCACCATACCTGGCTAATTTTTCTTATTTTTTGTAGAGCTGGAGATCTCAAACTCCTGGCCTCAAGCGATCCTCCCGTCTCAGCCTTCCAAAGTGCTGGGATTATAGGTGTGAGCCACTGAGCCCAGCCCAGATCATTTTAAATGTGTTAATTTTATGCTGTCCAACAGAGTAGCCACTAGTCATGTGTAGCTATTTAAATGTAAATTATTTAAAATTAGATAAAATTAAAAGTTCATTTCCTAAGATGCACTAGCCACATTTCGCATGCTCACTAGCCACAGTGGTTGGTGGCTACAGTACTGGACATTGCAGATACAGAACATTTCCAGTCTCAGAAAGTTCTGTTGGACAGTGCCAATCTAGAGAATGCCAAAAAAATTTAGTTGTTTTTATTAATACTCCTTTGCAAGATGAAAGACCAAATCTTGTGTCTACCCATGGCCATCCAGAAAACCCCAAAGGTATTTCAGCTATAAAAGACATCTTAATAGTTTCATAGCCAGGCGTGGTGGCACATGCCCTAGTGCCAGCTACCTGGGAGGCTGAGGTGGGGGGGATTGTCTACAATTTCCTGAGGGCAGGGACTTTGATACTGTGTTCACTGCTGACCCCCAAATGCCTAGAATAGTGCCTGGCACATAGCAGTCTCTCAGTAAACATCTGTTGAACGGATGAATGCATAAACGATGCTTCACTTACTTGCTTTTTCCAGTGCCATGAGAACAGATTGTTCCAGCAGCTCCAGGGAGCAGGCAGGGAAAGGAGGCCACAGTCCCCGCCTTCTGGTGGGAGCTGGAAGAATCAATCATTTTCATTTTTTCATCTAATGCGCTTTGAACACTCACTATGTGCCCCATCAGCTTGTTGCCAGGGAAGTTGGGTAAACAATACCACAGGGTTTCTGCGGTCTGGAGGAGGAAGCAGACATTAACATGTCACCAAACCCTGAGGCTGCATCAGAACGAGCACAAGTGGTTAGAGGAGAAGGAAAGGGAGGTTTATTAATTTGCCAGCAAAGGAGGAGGACGGAGACTCTCTCGTAAAGTGCCATCATCCTACTTATAAGCAGAAAAACAGAGCTTTGAAGAGGAGTGTTCAGCTTGGAGCTATTACCGTCTAACTATAGTTGATGGTGCTGACTGACCCCATGTCGGGAAGACAATCCCAAGATCTCTGCCCCGGCAATTCTGTGGACCCATTTCCTGTGGTACAAGGAACAAAGGACGTTCCCCTCCGGCTCTGATCACTGGCCTTGGGCAGGTTTTAATTCTCAAGAAGAGTGAGAGGGCTTTACAGAGACAGCTTTTACCTTTTCTCAGGCCGTTCTGTCTGTTACACACACACAGTAGGCAGATGGTTATTTAACCACAGTGGGGAGCCCTCACTGAAGGAAAAGGAAAAAAAAAAGAGTCTAACCTGGTAGGAGGGATGTCATCCCAAGCAGGAAACCCAGCTGACGCAAGTGCCCTGAGGTGGGAAAGAGGAGTGGAAGGAAGGCCAGAGCGAGGGAAGAGGGCAGAGCGCAGGCAGTTACTGGGACCCTGCGGCCTGGGATGGCGCTGCGGAGGAGGCAGGGGCCAGCTCAGAGGGCCTGCAGCTCAGGTGAGCCCAGAGCCTTCCAGCTCCAGCCCCCTCCCGTGCACAGGAATGTGGGGTGCCCTCACCCCCCCAGGCCCAGCTACCCTAGTCCCAGTCTGCTTTAACTCGCTGAGGTGCCATGAAGTCCCTGGTAGGTGCCACACTGGGCCTCACTCATTCTCCCAGGCACTGTGGAGTGGGGGACCGACACAGGCCAGGAGGCGGGATGGGATGAAGACGCTGCCCCTCTTTACACCTCAGCTTCCTCATCAGTCTAATAAAGGATCACAGAAGATAAGCTCAGGTTAATTCCATTTCTAAAAAAAAAATCTGTGATCCAAACAAACAGTAGCGTTGACTGATACAAACTACAACTGGCTTATTTTCCTTTAAAAGTAGGTTTATTGTTTTTCCAATTATTAAATATGAAAGTAATACTAGATAATAGATAATTTGTAAACTATCGAAAAGTAGAAAAAAAAATAACATTTTCTTTGTCTCATCATGCAAAGGTAACTAGTATTAAAATGTCAGTGCATTTTTCCCTTTATCAGTGTGTACATTATTTTTGTTTTGAAATAACCATCATTAAACTCTATATTAAATATTGGGTTTAGTTGTTTTCATTTACTGCAGTAACAATCATTTGGCCATATTATAATAAGTTATTCATGAACACGGTTCACAAAACTATTCTACAGTTGGGTATTTTAATTATTGTCAGGTATCTTTTTTGTTTTTTTTTTTTTTGAGAGACTGTCACTCTGTCATCCCGGGACCCTGGATAGAGTGCAATGGTGTCATCACAGCTCACTGCAACCTCACACTCCTGGGCTCAAGCAATCCTCCTGCCTCAGCCTCCTGAGTAGCTAGGACTAAGGCTCGCACCACCAAGCCCGGCTAATTTTTCTATTTTTTGTAGAGATGGGGTCTTGCTCTTGCTTAGGCTGGTCCTGAACTCCTGACCTCAAGGGATCCTCCCACTTTGGCCTCCCAGAGTGCTGGGATTACAGGCGTGAGCCACTATGGCTGGCCTATTGTCAGTTTTGACATTATTAATAATGTTGTAATTGATATTTTGGTGGAGAAATCCTCTATTACATTTAGAATTATTTCCTTAGGCTACAGTCCCAGAACAAAGATTAAAAGGTACCAACGTTTTTAAGGTTCTTGACACTATCAAAAAATTACTTTCCAAAAGCATTCGCCAGCATACATGTGCACCAGCAATATGAGTCTCTGTCTCACTCGTGATTCTTTTTTTGAAAATATCTGCAATTTATTGGATGTGGGAAGATGGGTCATATTTTGGGGTGGTGTGTCCTGAGCCCCAACAGAACACACTGTGAGTTCAAACCCACAAAACTGGCTAACACCCAAGAAGTTGGTCATTTGGGTTTCGTGGATTAAACAGGACAAGTTATACCTCTTCTCCAACTGACAGTTTTCCATCAGGGATCACCAAGGGCCAGAACACCGCCAGGGACTCTGGTAGAAGACTGGCACCCGGTGAGGTCACCGTTGACGGCGTTCCTCCGGGCTCTCTCGAAACCTGCGACAACATTCCTAGAGATGACAGAGTTGGGGAGGGCACTCCCAGATTCTGTTCTCACCCCCCTTCAGGCACTGCAGGCGAGAACTCTGGTTTTGACTCATAAATGACTCTATGACAAGCAACTCCAGTGGACTTGGCAGTCCAGGCGGAGTGAGATGGCAGCTGAGCCGGTGGGGAGAGGCAGGCTGGAGAGAAGATGAGAGGCATCAACGTCAGCATGACAATGAGTACTCCTGTGTCCCGGCAGAGCTTGGCAAGTGACTGCCACAGTAAAAGCTTTCCACCGAGCTAGCAATATCCCAGCGTTAGCATCGAACTCAGGAAAACAGGAAAGAGTTACTTTTTTTCTTTTAACAAATATACATATGTACACATACACACACACCCCCTAAAATGCTAAGAGTGGTTATTTCTGGATTTCTGGGATTATGAATGATCTTTACATTTTTCTTTATACTTTTTCATTATTTCTGAATTTCTAAAATAAACAGATACTATTTTATTGGAAGAAGTTTTTTTCTTTCCTTTCTTTTTTTTTTTTAAGATGGGGGTCTCACTATGTTGCCCAGGCTGGTCTCAAACTCCTAGAACTCCCAAGTAGATGGGACTACAGGCATGCCACCAGGCCAGGCACAAATACTATTTTAAAATGAAAAACATCCAAATTCCATAAATCATTATAAAAATACTTCAAGTGAAAACTAATTAGAAGGAAATTCTGGTTAAATACGGCAGATGGCACGCCAGAATTTATCTCTACTTCCTACTTGAAACATCACTAAAATATTACAAAAGGATCAAAACAGGTGTAAATCCAAAGGACAAAGAAATGAGGGAAGATGATGACAGTAAAATGGATCATAAATGTCCACAAAATTTAGGAGACCAAAACACAGGAGAAAAGAGCCAACTAGCATTACACAGAGAAAACTTCGACCTGCACCTGGCGGGGGGCGGGGACCGGAGCCCGAGGAGTCTGGGCACCAGAGGCTGGAATAGGCGGGTACGGGCAAGGGCGGGGGTGAGGGGGCGCGTTCAGATGGGCTGACAACAGGACTGGTTGTCAGTCTGTTTAGAAGCAGGCCGTACCCCACGGAACAGCGCCTGACCTGTCATAGGTGTTTCATGAATATTCACTAATGAGTGAGTGAAAGAGCAGAAAAGCAGCCTTCCCTGCTGAACTGTGGTCTCTCTGCTACCCTGTCAAGTAAGAAAGCGTCGGAAGAACTTTTCCACATGGAGACACTGAGTCTGTGTCCCCCAGGGCTGTGGTGAAGCCAGCACGATGGCCCCGGGGCCCAGGGCCTGGGTGCACGGGCACCCTGTCCTCAGTGCCACCGCTGTGGCCTCCCCCTGCGCTGGGCCTACACGAAGGGCCAGGAGAAGGCGGGGAGAGGGAGGAGGGAGAAAGAGCCAGAAGGGAAGCGAGGGTGGGCCCTGGCGGGCTGCAGCTTCGGTGCAGACTTCTGCACTTGACCTTGTGGCTAAACCCAATCGCACAGGGGCCTTGAGCCTCTGAGGAAGGGGCCGCCAGCGCGCTGCCCCTCCCCTTCCCGCTGCGAGAAGACCTCTCTCATCCCAAGCCAGGCTCCTGCCTTCAGAGCTTCAGGACCAGCACACATCGGGCACGTACCACCGGCACCTAACGGCCAGTCCTGCTCCACTTAATTTGCAGTGGGCGCGTCCTGTCAGCCAGCCTGCGAGCAGAAACCGTTCCCCAGTGCTCTGAGAACACGGAGCCTCTGAGACACTAAATGACACGCCGCAGGCCAGTCTGTGCACCCAGGTCTGGCGGAAGATTCCTCCAAGCACTTCCCTGATTTCACAAACACTGAAGGCAGCTTCCTCTCTGCAGGACACTTGAAGATAAACGGGCCTCCTTTTCTTCCTTCCAGGAGTTTATTTACGTTGGAAGGGATTGGAGAGTAACCAGATAGCTACAGAGCACCGTCAGCAGAGGGGCACTGTCGCAGGAGCAGAAGGGAGGGCCAGAGAAATTCAGGTAGGGGTGGTGGGAGTCCAGGGCCCTTCCTAAGGAAGGAGGCATTTGTGCCGACTCCTGTGAAAAGGACTCTCCAGGCGTATGGTGAGGAAGCGGCCCGGGTGTTTGGTGTTGGGGAACACGCGTCTTTCCTGGTCAGCTGGGACAAGCTGGTGGCGGCTCAAACGCTCAGGTGCCGGTGAGGGTGAGGGCTCCCTTAGGCAGCCCAGTGGCAGCCCTGCAGGACGGCTTCCAGAAGGCAGAGTCTGGGGCGGGAACCCCTGCGGACACCAGGGAATCAGGGCGGAAGCCAGGGCTGGGAAGCAGGGACTGAAAGGAAAACCAGTTGGAAGGACACTGGGGATGGGGCGGAGGAGCGGGGGAGGCCCAGAGAAGCCCCCCTCAGGCTAGCAGGAGACAGGATGCCACTGTACCCTCCTCTGCAATGTGTGGGCTCTAAGACTCCGTGCATTAATTTCCTATACAAAGGCTCTTTTAAAAAATAGACCAATGAACGGATAAACCGAATGTGGTCTGTCCATACGACCGAGCATTACTCAGCCCACAAAGGAAGGAGCTTCTGACACTTGCTACAACATGGATGAACCTTGAGCACGCTGCACCAAGTGCAACCAGCCAGACGTAAAAAGACGAACACCGTATGGTTCCACTCACGTGAGATCCTGAGCATGGTCCGGTTCATACAGGCAGAAAGCGGGATGGGGGCTGCCAGGGCTGGGAGGCAGGGCAACAGGGAGTCAGTGCTTAACCAGCGCAGTTTCCCTTTGGGAAGATGAAAAGGTTCTGTGGACGGATGGTGGCCGCGGTGACACAACAATGGCAATGTACTTAATGCCACTCAACTGCACGCTTAAAATTGGTCCAGATAGTACACTTTAGGTGTATTTTACCACAATAAAAAAAAATAGACCAGTGCGAGATGTACAAGAGGAGTGCCACGATGCTCAGCCTGTGTGACTAAGAGTGACGATGCCATCCCCTGAGACAGGAGGTAGAAGGGCAAGCAGGTTTGTGGGGAGAGGTGAGGCTGGCTCTCAGGGGTGACAATGCTGCTGATGACCCAGCTCCCTCAGTGGCTGCTTACTGTGCCCTGGGCGTGGGGAGTGCTTTGCTCCCGCACCACTCGGCCTCACAGGACGCTGCTCGAGCTCTCCTTTCTCTGGGGAGCTAACAGCTTCGGGCCGGAGGGAACGGCAGGCCCGTCCATCCCACTGCGCTGGCTGGGTTAGGGCGCCCCTGGGCCATCTCTTGCTCTATGGCCAGCAGGTAGGTGGTGGCCGGTTTGGAGCTTAGAAAGCTGATGAGAGTCACAGGAGCTGCAGTTTCCAGCGTTGAGATCCTGGTAAAGCCCCCGGCAGGGCGAGGCCCCCAGGAAGGGAGAAAGGAACAGGAGGAGCGCTGAGGGCGAGCTCTGGAAGGTCTACATTCATCGCTCTCCCTGCCTTGGAGCTGCCATCGCAGCAGCTCCTCCAGGAGGGGTGTCCACCCCAGTGTCCCCGAATTGCATTACGACCTCGGCCTTGCTTAGCACCTGCCCAGTAGCTGACTCAGGCAGAGGAGCCAGCGCAGAGTGACCTCATCTAAATGAGGCAGGCTCCGGGAATCTTTTTTTTTTTATTTGAGACAGAGTCTCACTCTGTTGCCCTGGCTGGAGTGAGCGCCTTGGCTTTAGCCTAGCTCACAGCAACCTCAAACTCCTGGGCTCAAGTGATCCTCCTGCCTCAGCCTCCCGAGTAGCTGGGACTACAGGCATGCGCCACCATGCCCAGCTAATTTTTCTATATATTTTTAGTTGTTCAATTGATTTCTTTCTAATTTTTTAGTAGAGATGGGGTCTTGTTCTTGCTCAGGCTGGTTTCGAACTCCTGAGCTCAAACAATCCTCCCACCTCGGCCTCCCAGAGAGTTAGGATTACAGGCGTGAGCCACCATGCCCGGCCCGGCTCCAGGGATCTTAATCAACACTCTGGACTGCACTCGGCAGTGAGGAGCCAGCCGGGAGGAGAGGTACGTGCTGAACTCTGCTGGAGGCACCAACAGCATCGCAGCGGAAGCGAGGACGCCGCCTCACACCTGCGCCAGCCGAGCCAGGGAAGGTTTCCGTCGGGTGGTCTGGGGCTGGGGATGACTGTGCAGTTCCCGGCTGGGTGGGAATCTGTACCGGGCTGGAGGAGGAGGTCACTTCCCAGCTCTAAATAATAGAAGCATCCAGAAGGAAATAACCAGCAGCTTCTGCCAATTGATCTGGAGACTGGGAAATGGTCCCACAGTTATTAATAACCTCTGTGTTCTGGGAACTGATTTGATGCACCAGACAAAGGAATTAAAAAGTTGCTGTTGAAGGCAAAGTGGTTTCAGCCAAAGCTCACCTTTCTGTTCCCCTAATAAATGAGCATTTTTCTCCGCAGGCACGCTTAGAGCCCATTGGCCCCTTGACAAATCTGGTGATCGGTGTATTTTTATAGCCACTCAGTCTTCACGGTGTACTTTTTGCGGGCAACCTCTTTTCCCTCTGCTCTGAGTATGGGGGTGAAAACAATTCTGTGTGGCTTCTGGGGAACAGAGCTGGGGATGGAGCCCAGCCCGGGCCGAGGCCTTAGCAGCATGTCCTGGAAGACAGACACCATGTTAACTGGTCCTTGCCGCATTGGTGCAATGAACTTCACCTTGTGCACCAGAGTGGTGGTGGCGTTGGCTGTGTGGCTGCCCTCTCCCAGGTCTGTGCCCCCAGATCTGACACAGGGCCCGTGAGGATCCCCCCAAACCTGCTCACCCTCTCAACTTCCTGTCTCGGGGATGGCATTGTCACTCTTAGTCACTCAGCTGAGCAACGCAGCACTCTTCTTGTACATCTTGCACTGGTCTTCTTTACTGTGGTAAAATATACTTAAAATGTACTATCTTTTTTTTTCCCTTTCTTTTTTCTTTTTTTTTTTGAGACAAGTTCTTGCTCTGTCACCCTGGCTAGAGTGCAGCGTCATCATCATAGCTCACTGCAACCTCTAACTCCTGAGCTCAAGCAATCGTCCTGCCTCAGCCTCCTGAGTAGCTGAGAACACAGGTGTGCGCCATGGAGCCCAGCTTGACTGTTTCTTACAGAAGTAAACATATCTATGACCCAGCAATTCACTCCGGAGTATTTACTCCTGAGAAATGAAAACATGTTCACAAAAAGACTTGCACTTGTTTTTCACAGAAGCTTTATCTGTAATAGCCAAACACTGGACACAACCCAAATGCCCATCAATCAGTGAACAAATTATAGTAATCCATACAATGAAATACCACTTAGCAATTAAAAAATGAATTACAGATACTACATATATGAATCTCAAAAGCATTATGCTAAACGACAGAAACTAGACACGGAAGATGACATACTGTATTTGCATGAAAGCATAGAAAAGGCAAAACCATTGTTTCAGAAAGCTGGTTGGTGGTTACCCAGGGCCGGGAATGGGGACAGGGGATTGACTGCAAAGGGGCAAGAGTGACGGTTGGAGGGATGGTGGTTTTACAGCTGTATGCATTTGTTGAAGCTCATTGAACTTTCAATTTAAAATTGGTAAACTTTGCTATGCATAAATTATACCTAAATAAAGCTGATTTTAAAAGTAAATAGGCTGGGCGTGGTGGCTCACGCTTGTAATCCTAGCACTCCAGGAGGCCAAGGCAAGAGGATCGCTTGAGCTCGAGACCAGCCTGAGCAAGAGTGAGACCCCTGACCCCTGTCTCTACTAAAAGTAGAAAAGCTAGCTGGATGTGGTGGCGCGTGCCTGTAGTCCCAGCTACTAGGGAGGCTGAGGCAGGAGGATTGCTTGAGCTCAGGAGTTTGAGGTTGCTGTGAGCTATCGTGACGTCGCTACACTCTAGCCTGGGTGACAGAGCAAGACCCTGTCTTAAAAAAAAAAAAAGAACAAATAAAGGCTTATCATAATGAAAAAAGACCCCACAGTCAGGAAAAGAAATTAAAGAAATGATAGAGGACTGAGCAACATGGAGACCGAAGACACGAAGCCCTGGAGGAGCCAAGTTCCATGCAGTGAGTGTTGTGTTTGGCGTGGTGCCCAAGAGGCAGCCTAGCGGATCATCCTTCTAAGGCTGGGGTTCTCACACTTTGGTTGGCATCAGGACAGCTTGGAGAACTTGGTGAAAATAAAAGGGCCAGGCCCTGACCTGCTCCCGTGAGCTTGGGCCTGTGTTCTTTGTTAGGTCTTCATCAGGAAGCAGCTATATCAGACTTCACTTGTTTCATCAAACTCGCCCTGCTTGTTCTCAGAGCTTTGGGCGCGTTCTTTCCCCTCCTGGAATGCTTGAGCACCTTTCTGCCCCTGGGTTTGGGTTAAGTCCAGCTCTTATTTGCCCAGGGCTTACTGTAGTTGCTTTTCATAGCACACATAGCTTATAATAGCTTGTTTGGACCGGGCGCAGTGGCTCACGCCTGTAATCCCAGCACTTTGGGAGGCCAAGGTGGGAGATTGAATGAGACCAGGAATTTGAGACCAAGCTGGGTAACAAAGTAAGACCCTGTCTCTACAAAAAATTGTTGTAAAAAATAGCTGAGTACACAGGCATGCACCTGTAGTCCAAGCTACTCAGGAAGCTGAGGCAGGAGGATCATTTGAGCCCAGGAGTTTGCGGTTGCGGTGAGCTATGGTTGTGCCGCTGCACTCCAGCCTAGGCAACAGAGCAAGACCCTGTCTCAATAATCATAATAATAATCATAAATATAATTGCTTGTTTGGTATCTGTCTTCTTCACTGAACAGTAAGCTCTGTGGGGACAGGCCCCAGGTCATCTGCTTGGAACAGTGCTGGACACACTGTTAATATATCTGTTCTTTGACCAGGGTCCTGCAGAGTTAGAATACATTTATCACAGAACGCAGATCCCACTCCTAGGTATTCACCCAAGAGAAAGGAAAACATGTGGTCATTCAAAGCCTTGGATATGAATGTTTACACTGCTTTATTGACGATAGTTTAAAACTGGAAGAATTAAAATGTCCATCAGCCATTGAATGGACAAATTGTGCTTCGTTCACACGGTGGGATATCACCCAGCAAGAAAAAGAACAAACTGCTGAACGAGGATGATCTCACAACCCCTGCGCTCTGTGAAACAGACAACAATGAGTCCGTGCTGTAAGATTCCATTCATGTGAGGTTACAGAAAAGGCAAACTGGCAAACTATAGGATCGGAAAATCGGAAACAAGGTCAGTGGTTGTCTGGGATCCTTTCGTTCTTAAGGGTGGGCTGTGGAGACTGGCTGCAAAGGAGCACGAGGGAACTCTCGGGGTGATGGAAATATTCTGTATCTTGGTTATGGTGCTGGCTGCACAGTGCATGTATTTATCGAAACTCATTCAACAATACTCTTAAAAATTTTTAAATAAATAAAATTTTATTGCATGTAAATTATATTTCAATAAAGCCGATTTTTTTAAAATGAGGGACCAAGACAGTAAATGCTTTGAGAATATCAAGAAGGGGAAAATCAATTTACAATTTTGTTTCCTACTTAAATTTGCAATTTTGCCATTCCTTCATTTAAGCGGGTGGAGGTGGCAGAAAGTGGACGGAACGTAGAGTTTTGGTCTGACAGATGCAGGAAATGCTCCCTCAACTGCATACTAGCTCTGTGACCTTGAACCAGTTGCTTAGCCTCTTGGATCCTCAGTTTGCGTGTCTGTATGACATTTTGCATTAAAAAAATAAATCAGAACTCATAATCACACATATCTGTTTTATGGGTCCACGTCTGAGATAAGCGTATTAAAAGCTTCGCTTCTCCCAGTACTTGGTAAGATAGTTTAAGTATGTCAACCTCCCCAGCAGCAAGTTCCATACATAAACTGACATGGAAGTTGGTTTTGTTTTTGAGGAACACATGGGAGACTTCAATGTATTGGAAAGCAGAACAAATTTTTAATCTCTGAAAACATAGCTTTTGGAAGGAAGGATAAAGAAAGACTTAGCCACTGGGCTTGTGGTGCCTGCTTTAAGGATCTGGCTGCTGAATGACCGTGAGGTCATTATAACATCAGAGAAAGCCCTCACTTCCTGACACATGCAGCATCTGGGTGGAACAATTAATTGCAGCCCTACACCCGCTGTGCAAGTGATTTTTATGGCCTCCCACCCCAGGTTGTTAAAACGAAGGGTCAACATCCCTGCTGGTTAGTGGGAAATTCTCCACTGACACATACCTGCTGGGTGATTTGTTGGCCATTTTTCCATCTAGCAGACAGCTGTGGGTAACCTTTAACCAGAAAAAGAGAAGCTGAATTATGCAAGACATGTTTACAATGTAAAGAAACTTCCCCCTGGCCACATGGGGTGGAAGGGTGTGTATGGGCCTTCTTGCATTTTACTGGTCAAACAGGTGCCAAACACCCCCGTGGGCCTGTGAGAGTCCTTGCTCTCAGCTTGCTGAGACTTTTGGAAGCTGTTTGAAGGCAGCAACACCTGCTACCAGGAAGGCAAAAGAGTGAGGTTTCTATTTCCTGAGTTCACCATGATGAGAGGAATTTCCTTGAGCCCACTGCGGCCCCTGCACTGTGACCTTCGCACTATTGCTCTGGCGCCGTCTCTGACAGTGTCGTTCCCAGTGACACTTGTTCTAAGACTTTACTCTTAAACTCACAATTGTTTCAAATCCGCAGGTTTAAAAAATTCTGTTGCTTATATTAGTCAGGACATTGTTGGTTGCTTGTGACAGAAATCTCATTCAAACTGGTTTCAGGGGGAAAGAGAAATTATTGACTCATCTTACTGAGAAGTCCAGGGAGTGCCACGTATGACCGGATCAAGGGACACAAACAAGGGCGTCCTTCCATCTCTTGGTTCAGCTCCCTTTGGGGTTGGCTTTCTGGGGGGCTAGAGCTCCCTGAGGTGATGACGGGGCCACCAGCAGCTCCTAGGAGTTCAGAGCCCTGTGGAAGGAGGGCGGATTCCCAGCAGCTGTAGCAAGAGTCCTTGGGATTACGGTGCGGTCACCATGAGGGGGAAAAGTCCTAGGGAGGACTCTCGTCTGCTCGAATTTTATAGCGTCTGTCCCTGTGGCCTGGCTCTTGTGGCCCCCTGCAAGACCTCCCCCCGGAGACACTCGTTCAAGTCACACGGGTTGGCAGCAGGGAAAGCTGGTCAGTTCAAGGAGAACTGGGGGCTAATGCCCAAGGCTAGGATGCTGGAAACCGCAAACGACAGCTATCTGCCTGTGCTGTCCTGCTTCTCAGCCGATCCTAGCCTGGCGTGCTGACAGTGGCGCCACAGGGTTTCCTCCTTTGCTTCACTCCTGCCCCCTCCGCTAACCGGGCATTTCTTTCACATGCACGGTCCTTCGTCACCCACATCTGAACTGTTCCCTCCCTTGGCCCTTCCTGAGCACCTACTCTGCGCGCTTGATCGCCGAGCGTGCAGGAGGAGGTGAGGGTGGGCCCGAGGGAGACAGACAGGTACAGCAGGGTCCGTCCCTTGGCATCGCACAGTTCGTGCTCACTTTCCTGTGTTCCCAGTGTTTGTGCCTCAGAAACGCTTTAGATGTGAGGCACTGATCTGTGGCAGGGACACCAGGGTGGTGGAGGGGTGTACTCGGCCGCGGGAGGCACGTTGACCGTGGCTGTGGTCTCTGCACCAGAAAGCAGGCACTGACTGTCCTCACCAGGACAGGCTGGGGGCGGCATCAGAATTTCTTTTCCAGTGAGGATCTGTGGTGGGCTCAAACAAAGAACTGCAGCCGTTAGGGCAGGAAGGACCTCAGTGACTGGCTATTCGGTGTCTCCTCTCCCTGATGCAAGCGCCTAGGCTCAGAGAGGGGCAGGGGCTTCACCACGGCAACCCAGCAAGCTCCTGCGCGGCCAGAAGAGGGTTGAGACTCCTGACTTTCCTCCCCTTGTCTCCTGCCTCCACCACCTGGGCTTTCTGTAATCCAGTTGATTTCATATCCTGGGAGAGGTAAAAAACGAATGAAGTGAGAGAAGAAACCAATGACAGTGCCTTTGGTACAGAGTGCCATCTCCAAAAAAGGAAAATGAGTTATGGAGAAATAGTTCCATTGCACAAATGGGGGAAATAAGAAAATGATAAATAGCTAATATTGATTGAAAAAAATGGTGTGTTGGGAGATAAGACACAGAGGTAGCCGAGGCGTGGTGGCTCACGCCTGTAATCCTAGCACTCTGGGAGGCCAAGGTGGGAGGATCGCTTGAGGCCAGGAGTTCGAGACCAACTTGAGCAAGAGCGAGACCCCCGTCTCTGCTAAAAAATAGGAAAACAATTATCTGGACAACTAAAAATAGAAAAAATTAGCTAGGCATGGTGGCGCATGCCTGTAGTCCCAGCTACTTGGAAGGCTGAGGGAGGAGGATATCTTGAGCCCAGGAGTTTGAGGTTGCTGTGAGCCAGGCTGATGCCACTGCACTCTAGCTAGTTCGATGAGAGCAAGACTGTCTCAAAAAAAAAAAAAAGAGAGACGGAGGTAAATAGGAAAGCCATGGGCACACAGAAGAGGCACCTACAGCAGCGCAGATAGGGCCATGGATAATTTGCATGTGGCTAATGTCACAGTTCATCAAATAGAAAACACGTGTGGATTGTAAGGCACTCCATTATTTTATGTACCACTAAAAAAGAAAACACTCTGCCAATTAAATCCTGATATGTCATCGATGAATTTCTTTGGCCAGATCCATGGCATGCAGATGGAATTGGCTCTCTCCCCAAATCCTTGCCAAGGAAGAGTAAGAAGAACAAGGACCACCAGGGTCAGGACAGCTCAGGGACGCATGGTTAAGGACAGGAAAAGGACTCAAACAGGAGGAATCATTTATGTTACCGGAGTTTGGATGCTGAGCAGCACAGGAGACTTTTGAACAGCTCCCTAACAACAGGCAACAAAATGATTGTCGTCTGTGAACCCAGGTCATTGTTGTCTTGTTCCCTCCAATGGGATCTTTCATCTTAACCTGTCCATGAAGGTCTCAAATACAGAATTATTGATTGGAAGAATGATATTTTTCAGAAAAATCAACAGCACAAAAATCTTTAGAAGAAAACACTACTCCATGGTACAGTTTCACATTTTTCTAAAGCAGAGGAAAAGATGAAGAAGAAAAGTGATTCATAACATGCATAAGTTTTGGTGCTGAAAACATCTTTCTCCAAAAAGAAATAAAAAGCCAGGCATCGCGGCTCATGCCTATAACACCAGAGGGAGGCTGAGGTGGGAGTTTGAGGTTGCAGTGAGCTATTATTGTGCCACTGCACTCCGGTGACAGAGTGAGACCTTGCCTGGAAGGAGGGAAGGAAGAAAGAAAAATGTCACGAGGAGGAAAGAACCTAGCCCGTAAGAGCCAGGCCGACCTGGGCTTGAATCCTGGCTCCAATCAGGGGGTCCCAGGCAGAATTAATGTCCCAAGGAATGATGGAGGCAGTGACAGTGTCAGAAACAGCTGGGGGCTCCATGCTCTACCCTTGCTCTGCAGTGTGGGAGGTGCTACGTTGTCTCTGATGAGGGGACCGCTTTAGCGTCATTCGACTCTTCCTTCATTGTTTAACTGGAAATATAATAACTCGTATAAAAGAAAGGGATGATTACAGAATTTCAGGGCTGGAAACAACTAAAATATCCTATTGCGAGGTCACTGCCACACTGCCGAATCCAGCGGTCCGTTCCCGGACTTCTTACTCAACCAGTCCAGCAGCAGGGGTCTCAGTTGATCACCGTCTCCCCTCGGTGACACTGCTTCACTCGACTTCCAGACGCTGTGCCTGCTTTTCCTCCCGCCTCAGTATTTCTCCTTCTTGGTGTCTTTTGCTGGTTCCTGCTCCTTGCCCTGTCCCTAAACAGGGGAGTGCTCCAGGAGCTCGCTGCTGTGTGAGCCATCGAGGCTGACGGCTATATCCCGAATAGTCGTCTCCAGCTCAGGGCTCCCCTCTGGA
>CAUYSK010039676.1:0-41592 GCA_963575035.1 Avahi laniger | reverse complement strand
CAGTGGAAGCACCACGGGTAGACTTCTCCCCAGAGTTTTCATTATATTACACGCGTAGTAAGAAATGCGTGCGGGAGTTGGCGGTGGAGAGGTGCTCTCTGTGCTACACAGAATCGGTATTTTTTTTTTTTTTTTTGAGACCGAGTCTCACTCTGTGCCCCGGCTAGAGTGAGTGCCGTGGCGTCAGCCTAGCTCACAGCAACCTCAAACTCCTGGGCTCAAGCGATCCTACTGCCTCAGCCTCCCGAGTAGCTGGGACTACAGGCACGTGCCACCATGCCCGGCTAATTTTTTTTTCTATATATATTTTTTAATTGTCCAGCTAATTTCTTTCTATTTTTAGTAGAGACAGGGTCTCCCTCTTGCTCAGGCTGGTCTCGAACTCCTGAGCTCAAGCAATCCACCCACCTCGGCCTCCCAGAGTGCTAGGATTACAGGCGTGAGCCACCGCGCCCGGCCCACAATCGGTATTTACGGTGCTTCCAATTGGGGAAAATCCCATTCACAGGGACTTTAAGATAAGGCCAGCCCTAGCCCTGGGTCCCTGGAGCCTGGCCCGGTTCCTTTGGCTAACCGTATGTGTTCTTACCATACACAAGTGCAGGGATGTTTCCAAGACTTGTTTTCAGCCTCAAGAATCGTTATTAAGTCAAATTCTGCCTTGGCAGTGCAAGGTGGAAAGCCGCAGGACACAGGCACTCTGGCCGCGGTGGGGACGTGACTGTTGAATGCCTGTGTCGCAGTGGACTTTGTCGCTCTGACACCTGAGTGCTCTGTCTCCTGCCATGCCACACTCACCGCCGTGTCTCCTTGTCCCCCAGGGGATACTGAATCCAGCCCAGGGATTTCTCCTGTCTCTGGCCTTCTACGGCTGGACAGGATGCAGCCTGGAGTTTCAGTCTGCCAGGAAGGAGATCCAGTGGGAATCGCTGACGGCCTCGGCTGCCGAGGGGGCTCACCCGGCTCCGAGGGGCTCCCACAAGCCCCACGAAACCCCCGATTCCAGGAAGGTGTCGAGACTCGGTGGGCAGACTTCTGACGAAGCCCTGAGCATGCTGTCCGAAGGTAACACCATCTGCCAAGGCCCCAGACTTCAGGGCCCCAGAGCTACCCTTGCGAAGCCTTTACCAAACAACAGGTGACCCAGTGTGGAGGGGGTGTCCTGGTGCGAACACTGAACGTCTGGGTGCGAACGGAAAGTTCTAGTTGCTGACAATGACTCCACTCTTGCATTTTACCATCCGCCTCTCTTTAATTTCAGTGGCGCCTTTCGTTTATTCATTTACGGCGCTTACACTGTAGCCTTAATTCTTACTGGCTCCCTGTTCGGTTAGATGGCATCTTGTTTTTCTTTTCCTAAATATTAAGGGGGTACAAATGTATTTGTTACCTGGATAGCTTTTGTGGATGGCACTTCGAATATGTGATAAATTGTCACTTTAAACCCTTCGACACATTGGCTGTGAGGCAATGGATGTTATCACGTGGTCTTTAGATCACAGGTGCAGTCTAATCTGTCCCGCTCCCTTGGAGCATGTACGATGAAAAGCCCGTCGGCCAGTGCTGACGCGTGGGATCTATGCTTTTCACGTGGAGACTCTAGCACCGGGGTCTTCAAGTTGTGCTCTGCGGAACAGTAACGTGGTGCTTCGGCCATCCAGTAAATGATTCAAATTCCATCCCAAAGTTCACGTGAAAATCTGTGCTAAAAATCGTACATACTTAAAATGTGTAGGCCATCAAGCGTTGACCCACAAACCCACTCACTGCCTTGGCCTGCCAGGGTCGCTTGCTTGTGTTTGGAGCTCGGAATATGTTTTTTTTTTTTTTTTTTTGAGACAGAGTCTCACTGTGTTGCCCCGGCTAGAGTGAGTGCCGTGGCGTCAGCCTAGCTCACAGCAACCTCAGACTCCTGGGCTCAAGCGATCCTCCTGCCTCAGCCTCCCAAGTAGCTGGGACTCCAGGCATGTGCCACCACGCCTGGCTAATTTTTTCTATATATTTTTAGTTGTCCAGATAATTTCTTTCTATTTTTTTTTAGTAGAGACTGGATCTTGCTCTTGCTCAGGCTGGTCTTGAACTCCTGAGCTCAAACAATCTGCCTGCCTCGGCCTCCCAGAGAGCCAGGATTACAGGCATGAGCCACCGCGCCCGGCCTTCAAATGTGTCTTGGGCACATTGAATGCCTCACTCTAGTCCCAAACCTGCATGCTGGGCAGGTATCATCTGCATTTACTTCCCATTTGTGTGGCAAGAAGGAATAGGTAGATGCCAGCGCTCTGACTTTTTCCTACCATATTCCCCATGTCGCAACTTCTTTCAATGAGTAGCATTTCCAGGGTATAAGTAGGGGACAGCTTCATCACGTTTTGCCATGACACAACACAAGAAACCAAATTTCCAACCTGCAGTATGAGTGTCCACCCACCCAAAGCTCCGTCTCCTCTACTCACCCAGTTTTCCATCTTGGTTCTGTTACTTGTAACATCCCACTTCCATGCAACAGATTCTGTGTCAGTTAAGAATTTGGTGCAGCTATAAGTTGTAGAGGCTACCACGTAGTGGCTTCAACAATTTGAAAATTTGTTTTTCTCTTGCAACAAGAAAGGGGTCTGTAGGCAGGCAGCCCAGGGCTGGCACGGTGTCCTCCTGAGACCCAGGGTCCTGCTATCTGTCGCTCAGCCATTCCTAACATTGTTGCCTCTTTGTGTTTACAATGTGGCTGCCCCACCTCTGACATCACAGCTGTGTTCCAAGCACAGAGAAGTCACAGGAAAAAGGTGCATGCCAGATGAGTCTACTACTTCTCCAGCAAATAGCTTTCTTAGAAGCCCACACCCATATCCCACTGGCCATTATTGTGTTCTCTGACAACCCCATTTGCAAGAGGAACTGAAATCCAATTGTTACCGTTTTTGATTTATCTTTAGTTTATATAATTTCAGCTAAGTACAAAAGCTTGGATAAGAGCTTAGCTATTATGAGGAGAATATTGGGTAGGTAACTGATAGTCCTTGTTACGACTCTGCGTGGCTTCTTTTGCAAACGGGTCATGCCAGCTGACAGGGAAAATGGCCATCAAGGTGGCCTTTGGTAGCCTCCAACTTGCTTCCCCTACCTTATCATGCGCACCACAGGAAAGGATGTTTTTCATTCAATTACTGTATATCAGTCTCAGGGAAGAGTTTGATTGGCTCAGCTTAGGTGGCACACCCATATCCCTGTGATTATACAGGGACATAAGCCACGCTTGTCTTCTCCAATTTATCACATGGGGCAGAGGGGTGCCTTCCCCCAGGATGGGATAATAACAGATGAAAACAACTTGCACTGCAGGTATGCTCCATATCTGTCCTAGATTTTGAAAGAGGGGATAGATATGTATTGATACAGACAAAATGAGAGGCCATTGTCCTTGAATATATAACCATATTCAAGGTGGGAATGTGGGAATTGTGTGTACTGTTCTTACACTGGTGAGGAGCCGAGCTTGGTTGCAGAACAGGGATAAGGAAGAATGAAACAGTGAGGAACAAGGGATTGGTAGCTGAAAAATATTTATGTTCTCTCTAGTGAGGGCGTTTAGATTCTCCTGCCTAAAGAGAAAATGTGTCAGACTGACAAAGTACCCACTGAGCCATCTCTTCTGCTTGTTTTTGACATTAGGTTTAGTTGTGATAAAAAACCCCAAATAATAGTTGCTTAAAATATGCATGATTTTTTTTTATTTTTTTTTGTCCTCATATAAAAGCATAGGCAGGCAGTCCAGGGCTGGCATAGTGGCTCATGGTTTCAGGGACCCAAGATGCTTCTATCTGGCTCCTTCAAGCATGGCTTCAACTCTATGGCCTATGGAAACATAATGATCTAGGCAGCAGGTGGAGGCAGAGAGAAACCATGAGGGACACATGCATGCTGTCCCTTACAGGAGGTTCCCAGAAACTGCCCAATGACACTTCCACTCACGACCCTTTAGCCAGGGTCACATCTAGCTGCAAAGGAGGCCAAGAAATGTATTCCGGGAAGCTCAGCTCAAAACTCCATTATGTGGATGCCGAGGGGAATGGATATTGGGGGGCATTAGCAGTCTCTGCCCAAGCTCATGTCTCTTCTCAACTTCTGTAGCCAAAGATTACAGTGGGGTCACCAAGTCTCGGATCTCAGTGGACCTGGTTGGCATGAGTCTGTACTGGCAGCAGCTCAAGGGCATTTTCTACAAGGGTTGGATTATACTACTGAGAGCTGCAGCTTTTATAGGGTTATAAAATGTAGCTCTTTTCTATGAAACAGTTTACAGTCTATGCAGCGAAGAAAGTTTTATTAACTCTTGGTTGAGGTAGAAAAGAGCAGATGGTTTTTAAATGGAAGTTACCTAACTAAATTCTCCAAGGGGGTGTTGTGGCATCAATAGGTCAAACTTTCTTAGAAATTTGAGATCTTAGGTCTCAAACCTATGCCATTTTCCTTACAGTATTTGCACAGCACAGCCTGCTTTCTGTGACCTATAGAAGTGCATTTTATTTAACCCAAGGCTTCTTATTTGATACCGCATTTTTCTTTTCTTTGGACATCCATCCACAATCTTAATGGTGTCTAGAAAGTTCAGAAAAGTTGCCAGAGCTATATTTAATCCATTGCTCTTGTTAGCAATGCAAATACTGTGGATGACGGTGTATATTCTCCTTGAGAAGATGAACTCAGTTTAGCTCTAAGGGATGAATTTGTTGGACAAGTTGATTCCCAGGGGACAACTACCTGGCCATTTGGATAGGCACTTGAGGGTAAGTTTATGTGCACCTAGAATCCTCCCTCCTGGGATCTATTACTTCCAAGAGTAATAGATACACCCTCTTTTGGGGTATGATGTGGAAATGGAAAAGTTGTAAGAAGTTATCATAATGTTAAAATACAAATACTTTGTCATTAAACCATTGAAAACAAAGATTAAAAACAGCCTAAGAGTTGGAAATATTAGAGTTCCATGACCCTTCCATTGCATGAAGGACACATCTGTCTAATATGCTTGGTGAATGATCCTCCTGCCTTTCTTTCCCCTGCAGCTTTTCTAGACAGTTCAGATTGTCTGAAAGGCATTCTGTTATACTGAGATGAAATCGAATTTGAGAAGCGTATTTTACTCTCACTGAGTGCAATATATCTTACTTTCCATAAAGAAAATTCAGGTTTGTGTAACTGCCATATGCCTTGGATAATATGAATCGCAGCCATCTCTCTTACATTTGGGGAGTGTTCTAGAGCTTCCAGATGTTTTATGTAGTATCATAGTCTCCAAATATGGCAATATACAATTAAGAATCACATAGGCATTTTTGTAATGAAGAAAACTGAGGTTAAGAGAGCTATATTCATTTTTCCAAGGCTACGCAGAACGAAGGCAAACCAGGACAGAATGAGTTCCTTCCTGCATTCAATCCCCAGGCACCCTCCTCTAGCACGTTGCACACGAGTGAAGCCAGTGATGGGGTGGGCGTTGGGAGAGTGTGGCAGCTGACTCCAAGATGGGTGGACAGCCTGCCCCTCACTGTTCCTGCGTGATTGTAGATGACATGTATTTGCTCTCTGGACACAGACTGTAATCTAACCACTTCTTGAAGACTTATGGTTAATATTATGTATACTAATTATTACTGAAATAATATTCTTCCGCTGTACCCATTATCACACTCTAATTCTTAGACTGTTTTCCTACTCTGCGTGAACATCTGGAAAGACAACGTGATTATCTTCATTTTATGATCAAAGAAGCTGAGATTCAGAGAGGTTAAGTGGCTTGTAGTCACACTTGAAACAGCGAAAATTGGCATTGGAACTAGAACATCTGACACGCCTGTTCACGTCTGTGGCTTTCTTCTCACAGTCCTGTCCTCGGGATCTGTGGCCTGGCATGTGGCCGCGGGGACGGCCGTGTTTTGGGTTGTGTCTACTCTGCACTGTTTTCCTTTTTACCCCCACATCCCTTCCTTCCAGGGTAGGAGCTATATTTGTGCGCGCAATATCCCTATTTCACCTTTTTCCTATTTTAATTTGTTTGTTTTCATCTGTTAGGACCTTAGACCTGGGAGAACCAAGAGGATTTAGAATGTCGTGTGAGGAGAGAGAGAACAGCCTCTGAGCTGAATGCTAGGCTGTCGATGAAGTCCACGTGCTCTCCGACCGCCCTGTTCGATCCCGAGTATAATTTGTACACGGCTCAGTGGCACTGATCTAGTTCTGTTGTTGTCCTCGAAACTGCTTTGACAAAAGCTGCCACTTTGTCTGTGATTCTTAAGTCAGCATTAATGAGTCACCATCCACTTCTGCTATCTAATCTGTAGTCGTCAAAAACGTGCTTAAAACTTTACCATGCTTGTTTTCAAGGTCTCGGTAGATTTTGTTTTCCTCCTACGCTTAAAAGGTTTAGTAAGTGAATTTAAGGTCAAATGGGGATAGCTAAGATTCTCCGGGGCACACTAGCTTTCCAGTGAATGTTTTTCTCACTACGGCCTAAGTGCGTGTCGTTCTGGCCGGTGCAGGGAACTTTGCTGTGGGGATTTGGTTTAAATTCATGCTTAGCTAATCTCCTATTTTTATTTTTGTGGGGAAAGTGCCTCAGCAAGCATATTGATACTGAGACTGGACAGAAAGACCTTTTTTCTGATAAGCTCTTAATCTTCAATGGACATCACAAAATGGGCTCTGTGAGGGCTGCTATTTTTGGCTGTATCATAGCTATTGTGGTCTCACAATACGTGGTTTATACACAGAGTATGATTTTATGCACAAAATTTTGTGTATAAAGCAATGTGCAAAGTGATTAAAAATGATTTTAGTTGCGCCCTAATACAGACAGGGTTCGCGTGCTTGTATTTTCCTGTGGTGATCTATCGTTTGTGATCAGAGGCTTAAGTTAAAATTTTCAGGCTCTAAACAAAATGTCGTGAAGGTTTTCCTGCCGTCTTTCCAGGACAGGCTTTCTCAACCTTGGCACCACTGACATTCGGGATCAGATGACTCTTTGTTGTGGGACTGTCCTGTGCATTGTGAGATGTTTAGCAGCGTCTCTGGCCTCTCGCTGGTAGATGCCAGTAGTCCTCCCTCCCCAGCCCCAGTTATGACATCAAAAATGTCTCCGGACCTTGCCATATGTGCCCTGGGGATATAGGATTGGCAGAGTTAGCAAATAAAAGCACAGGATGCCTAGTTAAATTTCAGATAAACTATACGTGTTTTTTACTGTGGTAAAATATACATAAGATTTACCATTTTAGCCATTTTGAAGTATACAGGTCAGTGATATTACGTTCATATTGTCGTGCAAACATCTTCATCATCTGTCTCCAGAGCTTCTCATCTTCCCAGACTGAAAACTCTGTACCCATTAAACACTAACTCCTCCTTCCCCCTTCCCCTACCCCCTGGCAACCACCATTCCACATTCTGTCTCTATGAATTCGATTATGTAGGTACCTTGAATAAGTGGAATCATATTTGTCCCTTTGTGTCTGGCTTATTTCACTTAGCATAATGTCCTGAAGATTCATGCATGCTGTAGCAGGTGTCATAATTTTTTTCTTTTTAAGGCTAAATAACAGCCTTTGTTGTGACTGTATCTTGTTTGTCCATTCATCTATAGAGGAACATTTAGGTTGCTATTGTGAACAATGCTGCTGGAAACATTGGTGCATGGGAATGATTTTTAGTGTAAATATATCCCATGAAATTTTGGCACATAATTACCACAATCCAGCTAACTAACATATCCATTACCTCACCTAGTTACCTTGTGTGTGTGTGTGTGTGTGTGTGTGCGCGTGCATGCATGTGCAGTGAGGACATCTGAGATCTACTCTCTTGGCGAATTGCAAATATATGATACACTATTATTAACTATAGTAGCTGTGCTGTCTAGATCTCCAGAATTTATTCATCCTGCATAACTGAAACTTTGTACCTTTTGACTGACATCTCCCCTCTTTGCTTTTTCTATGACTCAGGGAAATCAGCTAGTAGATAGTATCTACGTAATCGAAGTCAGTCCAGTGCAGCCACCTAGAACTTTGTCTTTGAGGCACGGGGACTCCGGTGAATCCTGGCTCTGCCACCCACTTTGGACAAGTCATGTACCCTGAGCCTCAGTTTCTTCATGTATGACAAAGGAAGGAGCAAATGCCTTCCTCATGGGGTCGCCGTGAAGGGTAAAGGGAGCAATGCAGGCACAGCTCCTACTACGGGACATTTGGCACACGGCAGGTGTGCAAACAGTCTCAGCTGTTGAGCTGCGAGTGGTTTTTTTTTTTTTATTTTATTTTTTTATTATTCCAAGGTATTGTGAGGATACAAACATTCTAGTTACACTTTATGTCTTTGCCTCACCCAAATGCTGTGTGGTTTTGGTGGGCAGTAATCACTCACATTTCAAGTGCTTATTGTGCCCCAGGTACTAGTCTAAAGCTTTGTTGATTTTAATCCTCACACCGAGCCCACAGAGCTTGTCCGGTACTATTCCCTTTCACAGATGAAGAACATGAGGCGTGGAGAAGGTAAATTCCCCTGAGGGTGTGCTGGAGAGTGGTGGAGCAGGGCTTGGCATCAGAGCATCCTGATTCCAGAGCGAAATGTTGTCTTAACCACTGAGCTGCGTTGCTGCCTGTGGGATGGTGCTCTGGGTACACGGGACACACCTGGGGACCATCGAGGCAGGAGGGTGACACCTGCTCAGCCTTTCAAGCCTGCCAGGGTAAGCCTGGAGTGCCAGAGAGTGACACATCCCAGCGACTGCACCCTCCTTTCCAGGTTCCAGGTGAGACACCGTTACAGCCCCTGAGCCTCGCCCCCAGGAAGGGTGCTGTGTGCTGTGTAACCCCAGAGCTCCTTCTGCACTTCCATCCCGCTTGGAAAATTCAACCCGCTAAACGTCATCCAAGTGGTACCCAGAACTCAAAGCCACCAACCGCCAACTTGAGAAAGTGCAGTATTTATTTTTTTAAAAGCCAAATACTTCTAGCATACCTGTGCTGACTCAAATAAGAAGGCAGTCACGTACCCCGAGCTGTCCTGCTGGGTGGCAGGATTCTGTCCCTGGGCTCTGCGCAGCCCCTTTGCCTGTCTGCAGACCCCCTCCCAACGACCCCGTTCGCCAGATGTCTGGAGGTGTCGACAGTTTAAATTTCTGTTTTGAAAACTGGCCTTCTCTTTCCTTTTTTCTGCAATGTTTTACCTTAAGGCCTAGAGAGGGACCCTTAGTAACCAATTGCTGTGGACAGATACAGACTGGCATGGGTTTCTCCGCCGAAACTTCTCACGGATGCTTGCACACTTCCAGGGCGCCCTGTGGTGCCATTTCTTAGAGCTGGTACTCAGGAAGGCGTCTCTGCTGGGCTTGGCTTTCCTAGTGTGTATTTCCAGAGTTACATCACACAGAGGAGATATCAGAAGTCAGCTCTGTGGGTTGTGAGATTCTCTTCTTGTGACTTTGTAAATGGCGTCAGAACGGTGGAAACTAGAGCATCCTGAGAACCAGAAACGAGGATTCTGCTTCCGAACAGCTTCACCTCCGGGCCAGAGCACTGTCTCCACAGAGGAGGCGTGAGGGGGGCTGAGGGGCGATGTGCTCGCGTGTGACGTTTTCACAACCTAGCGTCATTTGTATTCATTCGGCAAGTCCTGCTGGGCTCTTCTCTTGTTCGCTCCTGTAGTATGGGCTTAAGGGTCGCATATTTCAATGTCTCTTTATTTTTCCTGAAAGCTCAGTCGTGATTGAATCATGGAATCTAAAGAGCTTGTCATATAAATACATTTAAAGTGAAAAAGATGAACTTTTCCCCCAGTGGGTAAAGGCAGCGATCAGTCAAAGGCAAGCACCCTTGAAAAGAAAGGCACGCCCGTCTCCCTGGTCCCGTCTGGTTTCGGAGGACAGTCCACACGTGTTGCTCACGGGCCCTTTGTGGCCGAGCACGCACAGCTGTGCACACAAAGGAGGCTGTGTATTTGCTCACCGTGTTGGAACCGGGAGGGGAAGGCGCTTTTTTATCAAAGAAGGCGCATATGAGCACCATAGTTACGGGACAAAAATATTTCTGCTAGGAGATCTATTGAAGCTTTTGTGTGATGTTCAACAGAGTGCGTGGGGGGTGGGTGTGCATATGTCTTTGTAGGTGAAATGAGGATAATGTGGTCATGTGAACAATCCCCGGGAAGAAAAGAATGGGTGATATCGGGCATCCTAATTCTTCTCACAGAGATGCGCAGGAGGGTGTTCTCGGCCATTCTGAAGGGTGAAGTGCACGCTCATGTTGCTGCAATGTAAGAACATTTGCAATAGTTTTTAAGAAAATGATTCTGTCTCTCCAGTTATTGACCTAGCACCAGTCAGTTCAGCGTTTGTCTCATGGATAGGGTGAGGTTGGATGGCATTGCCCATGGCAAAGTTATTCTGGCACCTTGAGACTCATATGCATGATGCTACTGCGAGACTTTAGAATTCATCTTGAAATTTTGCCTCCTTCTCTGTCCTCTCCCTGTTGAATCAGACTGGCATACAGTTAAGAACATGGGCCCCAGCCTGAGTTCAGGACCAGATCCTGACTTTCATTCCACTCCGTCCTTAGTTTCTTCCCTGAAAAATGGTGAGGACAGAATTCCCAACTGTGTGGTGAAGTTGTGCACCGAGGAAAATCCTTGGAACCACTGGAGCAGTCATTCTGAAGCTGGAACTTATTCTGAGTGTTCCCTTGTGCTGGAGAGAGTGACACTGCAGCTGAGTGACTGCTGCCAGCGGCGCTGCCCAGAGACCATGGAGATGGTGGGACAAGATGACCTCAGAGTGAGATGACACAGGGAAAGTGCCTCTTATTAAACCTGTAATGGGGTGAATTCCATCCCCCAAAAAGATATGTCCAGATCCTAACCCCTGGTAGCTGTGAGTGTGACCTTTTTTGGAAATAGGATCTTCATAGATTTAAGGATCTTGACATAAGATCATCCTGGATTTCGGTTGGGCACTAAGTCTGAGGAGTGGTGTTCCTTTATGAGAAAGCAGAGGAAGATCTGAGACACAGACACACGGAGAAGAATGCTGTATGAAGGTGGAGGCAGAGGCTGGAATAGAGATTCCTTGGCATCTGCAAGCCAAAGAATGCGAAGGGTTGCTGGCAACCACCAGGAGCTGGGAGAGAAGCATGGAATGGGTTTTCCACCAGAGCCTCCAGAAGGAAAGCACCCCACTGTGGATTTCTGGCTGCTGGGACCATGAGAAAATAAATTTCTGTTATTTTTAAGACACCCAGTGTGTGGTACTTTGTTACAGCAGCTTAGGCAACTCATCCCCTATCTGACCCATAATAAGCGCTCACTGAGTGCTAATTGCTATGACTGCCACTGTGTAAGGAGCAGCTTTGGATGGTGTATTTCTTCGGAGAATCATTATTCCACCTTCAAGAATATTCTCAACCAAGATTGTTGCTGTCAGTTAACTTCCCGAAAATTAACTTCCTGAAAACGTAAAAGCTCTTCTGTACAGCCTATTTGTGGATAGACTTAAGAGAATAGGAAGCTTATTTTGGAATAAGCAAATTAATACCTTTGGGGTCAATAGAATGTCTACAGTCCAAGCCCATATCCAAAGTAGGTTAGTGCTAAAAAGAAGCACAAGTATATTATCCACATGAAGTGTCAAATATGAAATCCAGGGTAGGGAGATTCAGAATGCCAGATCAAGTCCTGCAGCATCCGCTACGGCAGGAGCAAAGGCTCTTCCCCGAAGTCTGTCTTAACTCGCATTCCTTCAAGGCACAGCGCAGCTGGACCTTGGGATTTAGTGGTTGTGCCTCACTATTTTTATATACTTGGTGATCAGTCCCAGGCTGTCATATCTGTACCTGATCCAGTACAGTGACAAATTGACGTTTCAGTGGCTACTTTGAGTCCAAGTGTTAAGAGGTCAGGCTGAGGCAGTAATAATATTTTTACAAGCAGCAGAAGACAAGCCATGGAGAACAAAAGAGAGAGGAGCTTGTTGGACTGACAGGGGCAGAGATTTATCCCTCCACTGAATCTGAACACTGAAAGCTTGAATGAGGACAGGGTTCAAATGTGAATTCGATTGTCTTGCTCCCTTTATGACCTCCTTTAAAGAAGGTCAGATTTGGGGAATGAGACTTTCCCAAGGGGATGAAGCATGGTCTTCCTCACATCATGCATTTTTCCCAGAAGTCTGTTGGCTTCCTGGAATTTTTACTTAGGATCCTTGTCCAACGATGCTGTCTAAGTACCATGGCTTTCACCATGGTAAGTGTTTCCGCTGCAGTGTGTTTCCATTAATATGACCTACTTACAAAGCTTTTGGGGATGATGATGGCACTTTTGGGGATGGATTGAGCTTCCAGCTAGCTGTTCTCTGACTGGAAAGGAGAATGCCCTTTTCTCAGAGCCACAGAGGACAGGAAGGCCCTGCGTTCTCATTCCCCACTGGATTTCCACATGTACTGCCACATGATTTCCATTGATAGCCATTTATTGGTTTATAAGCCTAAAAACAATCCTGACCCAAAGCATGAGGCATCTTTGTACACTTCTAGGTTAAGAACATTAAAAAGCAGGATCATCAGGTAATTTATTTAATTTTTTTTTGCTATTGTTATATCTCTACGTAACCTGGTGCTTCAAATTTCCAAGAACTAGTTTCTTCCTAGGGTAGTTAAGGTAGGTGAAACTTTATTATGTTCTGGACATCAATTTCTGTCTTGGTAACACATCTGATGCCCCAAGAATTGGGGCACCTGTATCACTCTCCCATGTCATGTAGTTCTGCCTCTTTGTGGGAGCCAGCGGTCCCTGAAACCCCTTGTGCACCTGCCTATCTTGCCAGCATTGCCTGCTCCTGGATTGTCCTTCAATGTACTCCCATCATGGGTGACCATTCCAAGCCAAGAACCATGCCAAACACTTAGAACAGGAAGGAGCTCATTGATGGAGAAGACACACAAGTAAGTAGACAGCCCTAATAAGATGTGATGAGAGCTATGTAGGTGGATTTCTTTGCAATAGAGAGGATGGACAAGTAGTCCCAGAGTGAGTTTCCAAGTGCTGGACCACCTTGCTAAGGGCCTTATTGAGTAGACCCAAGTTTCTCTCAACACCCGTAACCGACTAGCTCCCCTATGGCTGTCTCATCACAGTTTGTAGGGAATTCCAGGGTCCTGATGCTTCCAGGCCACTTCATCCTTTTCAGTCCCAGGGTGGGACATGCACTGCCTACGTGGACCTAGGAACTCCCATCAGGTCCCTTGCGGCGCTGTGTCCAAGCCACCCTGCAAGGCGGGCACGCACTCTGAGTTAGGAAACTTTCTTTGAGCGATGTAGTCTGTAATCACCCTAATATTCCATTCTTGTGTTTGTTCGGTCAGAGAAAGCACCTGTTAAGCAAAGGCCCTGACAGACATAGAAAAGAATAAAGGGTAAGATGTGACCCCTGCCCTCAGCAGGGGAGGCAAGGCACATGCGAATGTAAGGCTGATAAGATATTTAAACAAATCTTCTACACAGTGTTTCCCCAAGTAGCATTCTCGTCCTGTTAGGAGGCTTTTACGTAAAGAAAATAGTGTCCCGTGAAGGGTGGTGACATCAGGAGATGACTCTTGGTGTCTCGGCATAGGTGTCCTCCATTCTGGAGGCCGTGCCTGCCTGTGTCTGAAACATGCAACCTCCCACGGAGCCAAGCCTGAGCGATGCTATTTTCCTTCTCACCTTCCTCTCCTGCTCTCTGCCCCCACTCCGGACAAAATATGGAAATCCTGTCCCCAAGTAGTCTTGATCACAATACACAGTCTCACAGCCAAAAGAATGTATTTTTAACCCTGAGACTTCGAAAACGGCTTAATCATCCGTGCTGTCATCTATTAGTCTGTTGTTATTTTCCCAGGCTTAACTGGCCCTGGTGGCACCACGCTGCCAGCTTCCAGCGAAGACCCACCTGCTCGTAAAACGTGCAAGTCATCAGCCTTCCTCGGAAAACACTATGGGGCAGGTGCTCAGGACAAGAAAACAGATGATTTTTGCAGACTGTTCTTTAGCTAATTTGGGTCATGGAGCCCAGGGTGACTCCAGGAGTTTAGGGAGCAGAAGAGGGGCTTTGGGAGGCTTAACAACCTGATGGGAAGAAAGAAACAAATGAGGGATAATCCTTGTTGTCTCTCGAGACTGGCAAGAAAAAGTTGTTCTAAAAAAAGACACTCCGCCATGTTTTTTATTTATTTTTTTCTTGAAGGAGAGCTACATTTTTTATTTCCCCCAGGTCTCGTCGTATTTAAGGGGCATTTGGTGAGGGAGGCAGGGGCTGCTCAAAACTGCCTGCTGACATGTTAGTAGGGGCCTGGGTGACAGGGGGGCCGGGCTGCCAGCTGCAGGCCGCATGCGAGGCGATGGTGTTAGCTCTGGACATCGAGCCTGAGTGAGAGGTGGCTGCAAACCTCCAGGACCTGGTACAAGCTAGGGAATTTGAGATCACCCAGGCTATTGCTATCAACATCACTGAAAAAGAAAAACATTTTTTTTTCTAAATAGGGAGTTTTGGAAAACAACTTGACAAAATGTTCCTATTATTATTTTTCTTTGTTTTTTTTTAATTGGAAGGACCTTAGGGATCGTGCAATTTAACCCCTTTGTTGTACAGATAAGAGATGTGAGGTCAGAGAAGTTTAGTGGCAGCTCAGGGTTGCACACAGAGTTCACAGGGAGACCATGCATGGGGCAGATCAAACGGCTTCTGTTCCAGAGATCTTTTCACTCTAACATTTTCTGTGTTTATGTGTGCCAGGTATCACTCTAAGTGCTTGGCACATGTTAAATATACTTAATTTTCACCCTAACCATGACAGGTTGCTGCCATCATTTTGATCTACTTTGTAGACAGTGACCGTGGCACAGCGAGGTCAAGTCTGTTGCCCAGAGTCCCACACAGGAAGTGGCAGTCAGGATTCAAACCAGGCAGCGGGAGCCTCTGGAGCAGCTGTCAGAACCTCTACCCCACGCAGCCTGCCTAGCCTCCAAATAAGGTTTTGTGGCTGGTCTGAGATCCCAACCGCCATTTATAACATCATATCCCTAGAAGAAAAAAGTGTTCCAAGGTACTCAAAGACAAGAGACCATCAGCACAGACAGGCACCGAGGAAACGTATGAATTCAGTGCTCCTGTTCACTGGCTGTAGCTGTTTGGCTGGAGGAAAACAGAATTATGTCATATGCAGTGCTGACGGCTCGGGGACTAAATGTAGGAGATTGCAAGCTAGACGCGAGACTGGTTTCAGGGGTCCCCTTGTAAGCAGAGGTTTGGATGGAGGCCGAGAAGCCTGGCCACATTCAGGATGGACTCTTAGTCCTCTCCAGGCCACTCGAGTAGCTGGCTATCACTCTTTCAGCATCTCAGCTAAAAAACTCAAGACTGGGCAAGTCGTTTCCCTTCTAGGCCTTCTGCTTCTGGTCCACTTCTGAATATTTGTTCCCAAATTAGGACATGCCCTTAGAGACCCACTTTGGCTGAGTCCTAGGGTCATGTTTAGTCCTGGGAGGACCCCCAGGAGATTGAAGTGGTTTTCAGGTGGCCAGAGAGGAGCTGGACCATCTGTGCTTTAAGGTCGCCCTGATTTCCTGGTGGTCCTTAACATGGAAGAAGCATGCAACCAGGCTGGACTCCTCAGGGTCCGTGGTGTTCAGAGCCCTCTACTCAACTTGGACCTGGGCTCGTTAGTTATTGTTCTAGTCTCAAGTGGAGGTGTGGGTGAGTCTGCATAGCTCCTTTCTGTTCTAATGCATCTGTTGGCACACAGATCTACTGAAAGGTGCCCTAGGGATTTACTCATGACATAGTGACCTCCAGAGGGTTTGATTACAAAACTTTAACTTGACTCACTGGCTGCTGGCAGAGTAAATAAATATTTGTTGACCCAGCAAGTCAATGAGCAAGTAAATGAATGAACCAAAGTCTGCTAAGAAGTGTTTCTGGAGCACAGAAGGTCTGTGTTATTCTGACACACGATGACCCTACCATCCATTGAGGACCTACCATATAGCTCGGTTTCGACACTGACCTGTGATTTTTTTCACCTATATGTCTTACTGTTCACAGTGTGGGGAGCCAGGCTATTTGTACTATGAGGATTTTGTTCAGCACTGACACCTGGTGGCAGTGTTCCAAATTCCAAGCACAGTGCCTAGCATTAACTCAGTGTTAGAGCCATGGCGTGACAGTCCATGATAGAGCCCCAGGAGTTATGGAGGGCAGTAGCCTGACCTGGGAAGATATAATCTTACAAAATAACCTACTACATAATAGTGAGCCTCTTGTCTTCTCTTAGCACTGCATAATCAGCATCATCTGATAAAGTGGTAAGAGGAAGGTTCTGATGGGAGATGCCATAATTTAAAAATACTTGGGAACTACTGATCTAATCTAAGACCAATGTTTGTCCCACGTATGATATTAGAACTAATAGGATGACAGGAGTAATATCTATGGTAATATTAATAGCTACTAATTATTTAGCACCTGTTGAACACACTGCTAGGCCTTGTATATTTATTATTTCTAAGCCTCACAGTAACCTAACACATAGGAATTATTTTTCATTGTACATGTTAGAAAATGGATCTTAGGTTTAGTAATATGCCTGAGTTCATGGTAGGGGATGGGTTTGAATATGGATTTGTCTGACCTCAAAGACTATGTTCTTTCTCTGTGCCTCAGTGGTCCCATGTACCTCCAGGGGCACCATTCACATTGCCTGTTCACTGAATATTTGTTCCCAAATTAGGACATGCCCTTAGAGACCCACTTTGGCTGAGTCCTAGGGTCATGTTTAGTCCTGGGAGGTCAGCGAACACAGCAGTTCTGGGGTTGTGGGTGACACACAGCTATCCCCTTTCTACCATGGCCTCTACCTCTCCAGGAGCCAATCAATTATGTCTCTTCAGTATTCTAAACTGAATAGGTGACTGAGGCTATGAAACATCCTAAAATGCATAATTTATCCTATAGTAGATGCCTTGAATATTTATTTAGTGCCAGCATCCTGAAGTTCAAAATTTCAAATCTTGCAACCTGTGAAAAATCATATCATGCCTCTGATTCTCAACCCTGGATAGCACCAATTAGTTGTGAAGTTGCTTTCAAAATTAAGCCCAACTTATACTCATATTAGAAACATCCAGTGTAATAACATGTGAAATGGAAGCTAATGGCATTGTGCCACCCCACCTCATCATCCTGCTGTTGATGGTGAAAATGATGATAACGACAATGTCAGCAATGATAATAGTTAACTATTATCAAGTACCCATTATGTGCTTGACTCCTAACAAAATCCCTGTAAGGAAGTAATAGTGTTGTACCAATTTTCAGAGAAGGAAATGAGGTGTGGAGATACTAATTAGCTTGCCGGAGCTCAGTTGACTGAGCTGGCGAGTTGCAAAGCTCACCCAGTTAGCCAAGTTCAAAGCTTTGCTCTTAACCACTTATACAATACTGTCTTTCAATTGTAAGAAGAGCTTTGGGTTCTTGCTTTGAAAGTAGAAATATATACATAGCGATAATGATAAGCCTAATAATTATCTTGCATAAAATAAATAATCCAGCCATTTATTTCCACCTCAAAAGCAATTCTGAATTAACCATCTGCCATTTTGCTTATGACACACTTGCTACATTTCCTTAAAGCTTTCATTCTTGTCCTGGTTTTAGGACATTTCCCAGCATCTTTGATTTTTGTAAGGACGTTGGTGAATTTCCAGAAAAAAAACTCTCCAACATCATTTTAACCTGGTATCTTTTAAAATTAAATATGTCTCTCCAAACACATTGGTGAGCAAGACTCAGCACCACAAATTAAGTAGGAATATAATTACAGCCTAAATGTATGCGCAAAATGGAGCAGTTCTCCCATTAGCCAGGGTTCTCTCATTGGCCCGACCTCTTGTCCTCCACAAATCTGAGTGAGTGTGGGTCACCAAAAACCTCCCCTGGGGCCTGTACCACCTGGAAGAGCCACCTTCTGTTCCTGCTGCAGGGTCCCTTGTCCAGGCTCTGACAAAACTATAGTTGTGAGCATGAGACTTGAAGAGCAGGTGGAAGCCAGGAAACCAATGTTAACCTGCCTTTTCGGCCGTCAGCATGACTGAGATTCATCCCGCATATCACTGAAGGAAGGGCAGAGGGGAGAGACAACAGGAAAGTGGAGACAAGGAGAACCTGGGCTAGCAAAGGAAGCCTCACGTACATAGTAGCAGCCGTGAGAGCCCCTCAGTAGTGTGAGACACGCCTGTCGGTTTAAGGATGTCGTCTCCGTCTGCATCTCTTTCCTCTCCTTTGACCTGTCTCCAATTCTACCGTTTGCGTTAAATATTGAAATAAACTCTTTTAAAAGTGTACTGGGAGTCTCAGTTTCTCAGTATTATATTTTAAGGGAATAGCTCTTCCTCCTCCATGTGTGTCCATGCCGTGTGGGCCCTGGCGGGGAAACAGTGTCTTATAGTCTTTGTAGCCAAGGGCAGGTACTATTAAAGTGTCGGTGCTCAGTTTGTTTTCCTTTTTTCTTTTTCTTTTTTTTTTTATTGAGGAAAGATATACATATATAATTTACCATCTTTACCTTTTTTTTTTTTTTTAATAGACAAAGTCTCTCTCTGTTGCCCAGGCTCGAGTGCAGTGGGACGATCAATCCTTCCTTGAACACCTGGGCTTAAGCGATCCTCCTGCCTCAGCCTCCCAAGTAGCTGGGAGTACAGGTGTGCACCACCATGTCTGGCTAATTATTTAGAGATGGGGTCTCATTATGTTGCCCAGGCTGGTCTTCAACTCCTGGCCTCAAGTGATCCTCTTGTCTCAGCCCCCACGAAAGTGCTGGAATTACAGGTGTGAGCCACTGCACCCAGTCCATCTTTATCATTTTTAAGTGTATAGATGAGTGGTAAAAAATATTAATATATTTATATTCTTTGTGCTGAGTTTTAGTGAACACAACATAAGACAAATAAGTGAACGAAAAACGAAAGTTTTTAAATCAAACACAATCAATCACAAGCAAATTAAACACAAACAAACCATGGTAGGAATATTAAACTTATAGAGATAAAATCCTTTTAGTGCTAATTTTCTTAAATATAAACTCCTTTGCAGTTTTAAGGTGTCTGTTCTATATATTGTTACCTAATAGAATGAAAAGCAGCGAACTCAATGATTGCTAAGTATCTTATCTTTATGTGAGTGATCTGTTTGATGAAATTATTGAAAATGCATGTTTTTTTTATTTTGATGAAATGGAAAATTGCTCAATTTCGTAAATGAAGCCTGGCTTCCATTTCCAAAGAGGTGTTTCGAAGGTTGCTGGGGGTGCAGGAGGGTGTCCCAACCCTCTCCCATCTGATGGGCGGAGTTTGCAGTGGGGATGTGCATCTTTCATTGGAGTTGATTTAGAGACGTTTGGTGGAACCCGAAGAAAAGGTTTATCTCGGAGCCTCCTGCTCTTGTTTGAACAGCCTGCAGGGATTAACTCGTGGTTGGATCTGAGCCAGAGAGATAAATGACACAGCTCTCATGTGCTCACGTTCAGAGGGAGCTCTTGCCAAATGGGACAATGAAGGATTGTGCTAAAGAGATTTCGGAACATCTTAATACAGCGGGATGATACAGTCTGCGCCCTGGACTGTCTGTAGAGCACTCAGCCAAGCCCCAGAGGACTGTGGCATGACCTGAGTGTTTAATATGCAGGTAACGTCTAACAGGAGAAGCCAAGCCACTTGGGAGCACTGTTGGGTGGGGTGGGCCCTCATCTTTTTTCAGAAAAGATTTTTTTTTAATAATCCCATATTTACAAAGGAAGTCAACCCCCAAAAGGTGGGGTGGGGAAGGAAAGCACTAACTTTTATTAGAGCACTTCTCAAAATTCAGATTCCCAAATTTGCCAAAGCAGGAAAAGATTAGATTGAAAGTTGGGAATGTCTCACAAAGGTATGTATTGTCCCTTACACGTGACACAAGATGGTTCAACAATAGGCAATTCCAGAAAATATTAATATCAGCAGTGTAAAGCCTTTTATGAGGAAAGCTATGCAGACACCTTTCAAAGGACTTACATGCTTGTAGAATCTTGCTGTTAATTGGGCATGCTTATAAAGCCAGTTCGATTAGTAGAGAGACTTGTGCCTTATGCAGGGTTGGGTTCTAAAGCTAACACTTAAGGCAAAAATTAAGCACATTGAAAATTGCCCTTGAAAATTCCCTAAGTTGCCCATAAAATATACAAGATTTTGTGTGTATGAATCTTTTCAGCAATATGGTTGTGTTGGCATACAACGCATACCATTTATTAGAGTACACATGCAAAACAGAATTTTCTAGGAATTCTATTGCATAAAACATTCACACAAAGCACACCTGGTTCAATGCATGGAAGTTATGTGTGCATGAGACGTGTTTGTATCTGTGGATAGGACTTTTTACAGCTTCTTCCTTTCTGGGGCCTAACTGGTTCCTCTGTTCTTCTCAATGTGATTAAACTGAAGGGGGAAACTGGCATTGCTGCTCCTTTGAAAGAGCTAAAAGTGTGTCCACACCGGGGAGGGTCAGCTGTGGTAAAGGCCCCAAGTTGGTGGCAGTCTGGCCCGGAGAATCACTCTGGGCTGACTTCCCAGTGTGCTGGTTCCTGCTCATCAGGCTCAGACCCTGTTGGCCCCTGGCCCTGGGGTCACCTGTGCCTCACTCAGAACTGGCATCTTTGGATGTGTTACCTTGGACTCCCATCCCAGCCACCCTTGACTTCACTTTTTGACACACAGGCCAGCTGTTTTCATCCTGCCCATGCTCTGCCAGCATCCAGCCCCTGCCTGGTCCCAATTCTTAGTTCTGCCTCGCCTGCTGCAGGACAGACACTTGTGCAGTGTGGCAGTTCTCCAGCCACGGTGGCATGGCCTGGAGGGATGTCCCAGAGGAGAGAGCAATGTGCTCTGTCCAGGAGTCCGGTGCCGTGTTTCTGGGCACCATGAGGCCACAGGTGGCTGTGTGGGGTAGCTTTTGTACCTCTGCACCCCTCCACCCCTACTGTGAAAAATACGGAGATGACAGCATAGCATTCTTCATTTTGAATGAGTTTTTTAAATGTTTTTTGTTGGTAGAAGGTAGCTGTCAAGATGAGTTGCATTATTAAACTGGTACGAGGAGAACTTTCAGAGAAATGAGTTGTAGAGCTGGGTTTGCGTAAAGGCTGACAAATCTGTCTCTACAGATTTGGGGCCTGTTGTCACTCGATGACAGTGCATGACTGCGGCGGAGGTCACTGCCTTTTATGTCTCGAATCTCAGCACCTGTAATTAAGAACAAGCCCGCAGTAGTTTCATCCACGTTATTTTCTGATATTTAGACAAAATGCATATATTTTCACAATCCTTAAAACTAACTCCCTTTTAAAATCTTATTGGGATTCTAAGTTAGTAACAGGGCCTTTCTGATATTATCTGTAAAACCAAAAACTGGGCTTAGATTTCCTATTTTTTCTTCTTTCTGGTCAAAGGAGTCCCTATCCAACTCACGTATTTATAACATGTCCCTGTGATAAGGAGAAACTGCTCACTTATCTCTGAGTCCAATGACAGAAAGTATATCAGAAAAAAGATACTCCAATCTCTCAAACACACAGTAGTGTGAGACGAAAATTACACTTTAATCTGCGGTCGAACAGGTTCTGTCTTCCATTAAACCCGTATCCCCGTTTTATTATAGAGTTGAGCCAGTTATATATGACTCACTGGGAAAGTGCATTTTATGATCTTGTTAGGAGAAATGGTTTCACTGGGATCATTTTCAGCCAATAATTCTATACCTACCTCCTCCTAAATATCTAGGACATTAACTTATTAGCCGTTTCTGGTGTCAAGCCTAATGCGTTTTAAATACCTAAAACAAATACCAGGAAACGGTGAGGATTGGAGAATAGATTTTCCGTAGGCATTTAGCGCTGTCAGCTGTCAGGGGGATCGATCTCAGCGGATTTAGTAGGGAAAAGCTCTCGATTCTTGTCTTCCTCTGCACACAGAGCTTTCGTTGTATCCAACAGGAGGGAGACCATGCGTGTGGGATGAAAGCCGGTCTGATTATTTCAAAACGCAGGCTCATGTCTATTTGACTGACGAGGTCCTGGTCCCCAGCCAGTGTGACAGCATTGAAGTGTTGTCCCCTCTGCGCAGCTCTGCTGGCGGGTCCTGTGTGGAGGTGGGTGGACTGGGGGACATCCGAGCAAAAGGAATTTCTAAACATGCCTGTACGTGCACGCACGTGTGTGAAAGCTGTTGTCAATCACTAATGATTATTTTTATTGCAAAACCCAGGCAGTTCTTCCAGCCCTCTTGGCAGCATCTGATCCCGTCGATAGCTTCGGGAACACTTTATTCTTAACTGGCCTCTACAGACACTCCCTCCTGAGGTCGTTTACTTCTCTGACCACTCGGTCTCTGTCATCTTGCCAGCTTCTCCTTCTCAGCCCCTTCTTAAGGTTTTGTTCTGTGAGATTCTGTCCCCGGCAAAGTTTTCTTCCCACTCTACATGCCCGCTGTGGTAGGCAGCATAATGGCCCCAAGATGTCCACGATCCCCAGAAACGGTGAAGAGGTGACGTTACAGGGCCATGGGGACTTTGCAGAGTGAGGTTGTGGATCCGAGGTGAGGGGAGCAGCTCGGATCATCCAAGCTGGCCCAGCTGAATCATGTGAGCCATTTGAAGGGCAGGACATTGTCAGGCTGGTTGCAGAGGAGGGAAGAGGCAGGAGGAGAGTAAGTGGGGTCTGAGTGTGGGGAGCACTGGACGTGTCACTGCTGGTGTTGGAGAGAGAGGGAGGGGCCAGGGGATGTGGGCGGCCTCTTGAAGATGACAACAAGCAAGGAGATGGGGACCTCAGCCTCCATCCGCAAGGAACTGGATTCTGCCAACAATCTGAAGGGGTTCAGAAGTGGATTGAACCCCAGGCCCTCCAGAAAGGAACACAGCCCTGCGTTCATATTGGTTTCACCCTGTGCGGAGAGCCGGCTGAGTGCCTCTGTATGAGATTTCTGACCTACAGAACCATGAGATAATACATTTGGGTTGTTTTAACCTGCTGAGTTTATGGCAATCTGTTACGACAGCAATGGAAACGAGTCCATCCATCTCCCGGCTTCAATTAGCCATGTGCACCGACAGCGGGTCCCCGTGCCCCACCTTGCTGAATTCCAAACTCCCAAGAGGCCCTTCTTTTGGGAAACTCTGCTTGGATGTCTTCAAGACATATCCAACTCTACATGTTAGAAAGTGAACTCATTTTCTTTCCTACCACATTTTTCTTCTCTGATATTCTCCTCCATTGCCCATTGACCAAGCCGCAGACCTGGAGTCGGGCTGCATCTTTCCTCTCTGCTTCACTCCTGTGAAATTCCACCTCCGTCGGGTTGAGGTTGCAATGTCACCATCTCGGGGTCTCCTCTGACCATCTACTTAAAATGACAGCCCACTGCAAATACGTACATTGACCTTTTCACTTACCTACATCTGGTATATCATATATTTACTTACTTCTTTGCTTATTATTATCTGTCTTCACTCTTGCAATATCAGCTCACATCTGTTTAATTTTATTCATTCTCCTAAGCAAGTAGTCATATAATAGCTCTCAAGCGTCAGGCACTGCTCTAAGCAGTTCTGCAAATGCCCACTTCTCCTAACACTTTTTTCGCTGTTGTAGCTCTAGCTGTCAGAATAGTAGCACATAGTAGTTGCTCAATAAGTAGTTGTTGGGTGAATAAATGAATGAATGGATCCAACCTAATACTAAATCCTGATATTTATTTCATAAATATCTTTCATTTCTGCCCACCTTTCTCCATCCCTAGTGGTCATGCCATTCCCCTTTGTGGGACTCTGGAACGGCTTCCCTTTGTCTGTGGGAGAAAGTCTGTGCTCCCACAGCGGTTTACACTCTTGTCTTGAAGTGCCCGCTGTTTTCTGTCTCCATCCTCGTTTCCTGACACTTGCTTCTCACCCGCTCTCCTTCCTTGCGTGCTGGTCTTTAGTCAGCACTGCACGTTCTGTTTCGATATGCCCCGTCCTCCTCCTCCTGCTCAGCCTCTGCGTGTGAGCTCTTTGCCGTGGACATCGCTCCTGTCATGCACCCCATTCTCTGCTCGTTCTTCATATTTTGTCTCATAGGTTCCCCCTCCAGGACACGACGTCTCAGGAAACTCCGTCTCCACTGAGAAAGTGCCTTTGCTTGTGCTCACTGGTGTTCCGTCTCAGCCTCTCCGTCCCCTCTCTGTGTGTGACACAGAGCTTTGCCTGTGCAAGTTCCCCACTGGCCCACACGGTTCTCGCTGAGAGCTGGAGAGCGCGTCCGCTTGGACACCAGGTGCACCGGCTGGCGCCTTGCAGGGGCCTGGCAGTCACCTGCCCAGTGAGTGAACTGGTTTCCCATGGCTTGGGGAGCCCCTGCCAGGTGACCTCACGAGCAACGGAGACACTTGTTCTGCCAGTATTGATTTGCGGGCGCAATTATATGTGTAAATGCATTTTCCCTGTTCTGCCTTAGGACCCAATTTTTGAAAATTAGATTTTAAATGTCGTATTCTCCTCACTTACATCTTATGCTTCTCGACATTCAGCGCATAATTGAAAACGAAAGGCATAGAGAATTGGACTCATTTAGTTTACTCTACTTGAAATCCATTCTAGGTTATTTTTAAATTCTCACAGACCTTGTGCTCTTTAGGGTGTGTTTGACAGGGACGGAGGAAGGGAGAGGGGGAGGAGGAAGGGAGGGAGCGGGGAGGGAGGCAGGGAGAGAGGGGCAGGAGAAAGAGAACACCCATCATAAGCTGTCAGAGATGCCGCCTGTCGACGCACTTTGTTTTCATACATTCGGTTTTCACGTTAGCGTTACCTCAAATGCAACATCTAAAGCCAAAGACTTAAAACGAGATTCTGCCTCAACGCTTGCTGCTGCGTTAACGTTCTTGATTGCAATGAGGGGCCGTGGCCAGCTTGCACCCTACGTCCCAGTGGGTGCAAGGTCACAGTTTTGACCTTCTTTCTCATGCTTTCCAGCTGCCGTGTTCCTCGGTTCTGCTGCTCCGCCAGACGGCAGGTGGGGAGCAGATTAAGGCATGGGCATCGGCAGGGTGTCTGGACCCCTAGCTTGCAGACACCTGCTCTCATAGGCACACAGGTGAACAGATGGGTGGGTGGGGAGCTCCCCTTTACCCCTGGTTCTGAATCCGAGTTCGTGCGTCAGAATCGGGTGCTGCAACCTTCAGATCTCACAGATATCCCTACACGAAGCTGCTCTGCAGGCCTGTGGTGTGAGCTTTTGGGCTCCTCACAGCCAGGAGGTGCTGAGTATTCATACTGAGGCTTCAGCGTGTGAGACACCGGTGACCCCTACACCTGTATTGTATGACACCCTCACCCTGCCCCAGGGGTGCCTATGTGCTCACTGCCAGCGCTCATCCCTGGGAGGCTTCCCACCTGCCCTTTTCTGCTTTACAATGTGACAGTGAGGTTCCAGGAGCAAGGCCAGCAAAGTGAGGTCAGGCGCACTTTGTGGGAGAGTTCACAGATAATCCAACGCAGCCCCGTGGGGTGCTGTCCTCGTGAGACTTGAATTCTAAGGGGAGAGACAGAAATATAACAAATAGAAAAATATTAACTACGATTGCTATAAAGGCTGTGGAGGCAACAGTCAAGGATCAGAGAGAATTATCGGGGTGGCAGGCAGCCAGTGCGTGTGGAGAGAAGTGGCTCTGGAGGCGGGAACATGGAAGCGAAGGATGAGAAAGCCACCCACAGGGAGGCAGCAGGGCCTGCCAGGCAGAGGATGGGGAAAGAGCCTGTTCGGCGAAGATGAGGAAACCAGACCAGGGATGGAGGGAACAGGGGACACGGGAACCAGGGAGAAGTGAGGTTGACCATGCTGCGCCCCAGGGCCCTGGGGAGGGGTTTGGATTTTATTCAGGGGATGCCAGTGCAGGGTGCTAAGCAGGTTTTTCCGGGTTCTATTCACAATGAGAAGGGCAAGAATGAAAAGGTTGGAGGTTGCAGGCTCCTCACCTATCAGGGAACCTGCCGGGTGGCCCTGGAGAATGCAGCACTCACAGTTGTCACCAGAGTTCTGCATTCCACCTTCTCCGCCTCCCAGACCTCTGTCTCTACTTCGCCTACAGAGACCAGAGGTGCCAAACGTCAGCCCTGGGTGTCGGAACACTCAAAGCAGCACCAGGATGGACGCTCCCAGCCCCCAGCAGGCCCCTGTGCCACGCACGCAGCATTGCCGCCTTCCCAGGGTCTTCTCCCAGGAAGGTGCCACCCGGGAGCCTCATGACACATGTGCTTGGGTTTGCGGAAGATCAAGGATTATGTTCACTGCCAGTGACTTTGTTAAGGTTGAAATTCAGCTCTTCATAATGCCGAGCTCACAGCCAATAAGGCTCTCCTTTGTTTTTCCCTTGTCTATTTTAGAATTAACTGCAAATATTGGTGAAAGCAGGCTCATCACTAACATGTGTGGGGCTGAAGCCATGATGCCACGTGAGGCTCATGTGCCGTAAGTCTGAATATTTGCGGTGATGGATCCGTCCAGTAAATGGCTAAATATAGCTTGTTTTTTGGGCCGCACAGAGGAGGTGTTTGGGGTGTGGGCTCTGGACTGGTGGATTCACCGATCTAGGGTGTGCTCACAGCTGGATTGTTTACTTTCTCTAGGAATCAGCAAACCCTGCAAGGGGCAGTCCCTCCAGGGTCAGAAAGATGGCAGATGTCAAACTGTCATAAAATACAGAAAATAAAAAACATGGTTAATACACTTGACAAATATAACTTCTTAACAGCTAGGAGACCAGGTATGAATTTAGAATTCTTGGATCCCTCGGATTCTGTGTCAGAAAGTGGAGGTGCTGGAGGTGTGGGAGAGGTGGGGCTGTCCCCTTCTTTGCACATCCATCGTCCCTCACCGTGAGGGCCTTGCGCACAAGCATGCCGACGCTCCAGCTTGTGTGTCTGAGTCTTCCCTCCCCTCTGTGCTGGAGACTCGGGTGCACTGCCCGGATCCCCCTTCTGGAAGCAGGGACCTACTTCCTGCAGCTGCTGGAAGTGCTTGTGAGAGATGCCCTCAGCTGTCAGCTGCTTTCAGTTTTGCTGGGGCTCAAGAAAAAATGGCCTTATTCAAGGCCACACCTGGATCCAAAACCCAGTCAATGCAGGGATGGGTGTAGAAGCCTGATCCCTCCTTGTAGCTGGGAAGAACTCCGAAGGGCTCCCGGCTGCAGAGCTCCCGTGGGTTGAGTGTATGCTTTACAGTTCTGTGCGATCCTGTCTCAGACTCCCTGCTACACAGTCAGCATGTTAAACGCTACCTCGGAGTCAGCTTCCTGGGGAAGCCCACCTGCCGCAGCCCCTTCCCCACCCCACCCTCTGCCACACACCCTTGGCACAGCACCCTCAGGCCTAGGGGTGCACACGCAGAAGGCCAAGCTGGGGGAGAGGCTAGCTTGAATTTAAGAAGTGGTCCTGGGGACATGTGGGTGAGAACCTCCAGTGTCCTGGGAGGACACTGTCCTCCAGTGAACCTACCAAGAACACAGACTAAAGTGGAAGGGACAAGTCTCTTGGCCTTGTGGCCCCCTTGCCCTGGGGGGAGGGGCGGTCCACACGGGGGCCCAGGGGCCCTTCCTGTGTAGGGCTAAGGGCTATTCCGGATTAAGGGGTTTGGGAGGATGAATCACTTCAGGCAGAAGCAAGAGGCTTCTTTCAGGCTGTTCTGGAGGACTGTACATTGCACGGGCCTTTCCCACCTGGCGTGGGCTGTCCTGATGAAGCAGGTATGTAATCCCTTACATTTTTCCTGTGATGATTGTTTAAACATACTTGTTTTGTCACTTATGTATCTATCGATCACTTATGTGTAGAAGGCGAGGAGACCTTTTCTGTGTCTCCCCTGCTGAGGCGCGTTGGCTTGGCATTTGGCCTCCAAGGAGACTTGTTTATAAGCAGAAGTTGCCCAGTCACATGTGGTGGGGCCACGTGGGGGTGACGGCACGAACCGGGACGTGGACAGCACGTGTGTGTGTGTGTGTGTGTGTGTGTGTGTGTGTGTGTGTGTACAGGCACGTGGGGTTGAGGGGGAGGCATGTCATTGGTGGTGGATGGAACCTCATAGCCAACTAAAAACTGTCCTCAAATTGAAAATTGCTCCACTTTGTGCCTCCATGTGGCCAGCTTGGCCTTTCCCCTCTACTTCTTCTGTAAAACACCTGAGAAAATAAGTCAATGAGAAAACCGTAGGTGGAATCTTTCCAAAGTGCACATGGAATGCTTATCAGTCTAATCTTGGTATTGCACCGTGATGCAGATTACAAACTCACAGATGTTTTAATTGTCATCTTGGGGATGTCCTATTCATATACCTGAGTCTGTTCACACATCCGGGCTCCTGAGTGCAGTGGGGACAGGCTGGGGTCCCGAGAGCTGCAGTGAGCTCTCTGCTCTCTGCCTTGGAAGTAAGTGCGTGTACTGCTTGGGAAAGGCGTGCCTTTCTTCCAGACTCTGTCCTTGCCATTCTAACCCTGCCTTCCCCTCAGGTGGAGGAATCAGTTTGCCATGGTGGTGGCTCTGGCCTCTATCTAGGAAAAAAAAAAAAAAAAGCCTGGTTCCCTGTGGTCTTTGTTACAGCTTGCAAGAGGTTGGGAAAGTCTGTGTACTCCACGTCTCATAAACCAGTTTCATCCCGATTTCCACTATGTGCGCCCCACAAACAGCCCCAGGGACAGCCATGAACAAGAGCCCACTGGCTCTTATGGAAGTGTGACATTCTTGATGACTTGGTGTCCAAAGAAGGGATTTTTTAAACTCTTCTCTCTTGGTCTCATTCCTACCATACCTCCCTCTCTCCTCTTCCTTACGCTTTATTTTGTTTGTTACAGAAACTCAACTATTAATACGTCTCTATAACCATTTTCCTCCGAGCTCACAGGCCCTTTCCTCCAGGGAGCCCACAGGACCCCTCTCTCCACCCCGGGCTGGGCTGCCTCTGAGTCCCCATCCCCCAGTCCCCAATTCTCTGATGGCCTCAGCGGCTCCACATCCTGATAATCTGTTCTGATTTCTGTCCCCTTATCAGGTCGTCAGTTCCTTGAGAACATAAACCACGCCAGTAAACCTTTGTTGGATGACGTGTCAGACACCTCACACCACCTTTGAGCCCAGGACTGCGCTAGGCACTACGGGGCAAAAGGATGGAATTCTTGACCCTAGCAGAGGATGACCCATGTCCTAAGGGAACTTGGCGGCTATAGGAAGTCTGAAAGGCCTATGGGATCCCAGCAAAGAGGAGAGAGTGGCATGGGAAGAGGAACTGCAGGGCAAGAGAACAGGGTCTTGCCGACCAGAGAGGATCTTAGCGAGCAGGGAGCAGAAAAGGTTTTAGGGAGGTATTCTAGGCAAAAGGAAGGGTGGAAGCCGAGGTGTGAGTCGTAGGACTCAGAAAGGCTCTGCATTTGGTTCAGGTCACCACGTTGGAGGCAGAGGTGAGGCTGGCAGTGAGACATCGGGCCCAGGGACTTGGAAGCTGACAGGACCAGTAAGTAGAGCAGTTGGTGACGTTAAAATCTTCCCTCACCCTCCCTAGCCCACCATCCTGCCGAAACCTGCTGGATGAAAGGAACAGGCAGTGTCTGGGCTGGCTGCTCAGAAACTTCCTAAGACAGTTGAGGAGGCACGTCTGACACGGGGACACCTCGCAGTGCAGGCTCTGGTTGCCTGCAGCGGTTGCGGTCCCGTGTCACTGAGCACGTTCTGAGATCCTGCCGGCGTTCCGGATCTCTCTTCCACGGGCGATAGCTGAGACAGACCATCAGAACCAAATGCTTTTGTGTGTCTTTTAGCAGCCACACATGTGTAGCCCCTGCTTTGGAGGGAAAAGTAAATTCTTTCCTTCTGTGAAATATAGAATTCCTTCAGTGAAATCCATAAATTATATTTTGTAACAACTGGGCAACGGTATTGTGTATTTGTAAAAAACATAGCCTTTGGCATAAAACCCAAGAGAGTCTGAATTTATTTAATCCTTGAAATAACTTCTCACAGCTCCATTCTCCTTATCCTCAGAAGGGATTTAGAGAGTTATTGTGAGAATTAAAGAAAATAATGATGCACGTGGAAACATCCCGCTGGCACCCAGTGTGAGCTCACTTGCTTTGGCTTAAGCAGATCAAGTGTGGATTGCGGCTTAAAAAAACACACACACACAAATTGTTTCTGAAGATAGTATTCATTTAAAAAGCAAAGCCCCAAATTTTATTCCTTATCCTATCAAAAAGAACGAAGAGAAGTAAAGTGTGTGTGTGTGTGTGTGTGTGTGTGTGTGTGTGTGTGTGATGCTTGTGTTTGAGGGAGATAGAAGAAAGAATCAATGAGACTGCACATTCTCAGATGTTCACTACCAGGCAAGGCACAGAAATAGGCATTCTAAGCAGTTTCGAAAATATTGTAAATTAATCCCAAGCCACAACTCTTTCAGTTATATGCGCTAGAAAGCAAACCCAAGACAGCCCACTGCTGTCGGCAGGGCTGGCTAAGGAGAGTGAGCCTGTCTTTCCATCTAGTGAAAACATTTGACAAGGGCACGTGAGTGGGAGGCTGTGAAGAGATCCTGCTTGGAGCTGATAGTGTTAGCTTTCTTCTGACCCGCTTTCCATACTGCGAGTGTTTGATTTTTCTTTTTGTCATTGACTCGTGCTGATTTATTAGGCTGTGTGTTTCAAGGGCATCGGGAGATTGCATGTAGGAGCAGGTCTTAACTGGGAAAGTGAGAATTACTGTATCAGATGATACCCAATTAACTAGCGACAAGCACAGCAGGTAAAATTGGAACGTGGGCTTTATCTACCATGTAGCATAAGCCCTTGCTACATATTAAACATTTTTAAACCTGGTGGGGCTTTACCTACTCATTTCTCCTTCCCTGCCTCCTGCCCACTCTCTCTTCCCTTCTAAACAGGAGCTGTTTCTACATATATGAGTCTCAAGACTGAGAAGTCCTTGAGATGTGTTCCAGGGTTCAAGGGCAGAGCTTTCTGAGGGTGGTGTCTCTCTGGGAAGCTGCCAGCCACACACCAGCCCACAGGGCACAACGGTGGAAGCACAGGCATAAACCTAGTTCAGAATAATTGCTTTTCCTTTCTTCATGGACAACAGAGCTGTACGATGATGGTCCAGCTCTGAAAAAGCTTTTCCACTCCTGTTCTTCGGGTAGCTCTGGCGACGTGAAGTTACCAGAGCACATTCTCACTCGCCTCACCCAAAGGTGACTTCTGGAAGACCGAGTTAATCTCCATGTCCACTTCCAAGTGTGACTGTGATAGCAGAGATGGAGGCTCAGAGCTCCGCCTTTGCACCAGCCCACTGCTTGTATGTAGCTGTCTTGTCTTCCTTTGGAGTGGCCCCGTGCAGTGCATCAGGTGACCATAATGTAAGCTTAGGGACAAGTGACTTGGAAATTATTGGGAAGGTAAAATGATAGGACATTAAATATCTGATATTCTAAAACCCAAATCTTATTTTATGTGCAACTACTGTTTTGAATTATCCATGCCCCCTCCTGCATTGGCTAGCATGGAAAATCCTTTAAGATCTCTAACTCGGTCACTTCCTCCAGGAGTCCTTTTTTTAACCCCCTCAAGCTGGCCCAAATCTCCCTCCACGATGCTCCCAGCATGACTGCTGCTTTAGGTTTTTATTACTGAATCTAACTCATTGCTTTTATTAGTCATCCATTTATACAGCTGTTTCTGTCACCAAGCCCAGTTTTCTCGAGCTCATGGGCAACATCGTATTCATCCCTGCAGCCCCGGTGTCTAACACAGAATCGGGCATGTGGCAGGCATTTAAGACACGTTGAATGAGGGTCAGATATAACCTCAAGGAGAAACCTTTTCTTTGTTACTATTTATTAAATCCATAGGACCCCCATCTGATAATTTTCCTTCTCTCTGTAAAATCTCTTATCAACATCAGAGGAAAAGAGAAAGAGAATTAACAGCAACATCCTGAATGATGTCCTGCCAGTGAGAAATGAATCCATTGCTAACTTGGTAATGTTGCCTTTATTTGGTTCTGGCCCTAGGGAACCTATAGCGAAAAGCCTAGGATGGATGATGTCCTGATTAACTCAGGAATCCTTTCTTCAGAGTTCTGTCTAAACTAGAACCGCCACATGTACTGATGGCAGGAAAGTTCTGCAAGTGAACAAATTTATAGATGCAAATAAACATCTGTTAGTAAAATCACGTATATTTAACATCTTACTGTGGAGAGTGAAGCAATGCGGATATAAGCATTAGAAAATTTGCTGGGCCTAGGGGCTCATGCCTGTAAGCCTAGCAGTCTGGGAGACCGAGGTGGGAGGATCACTTAAGGCCAGAGTTTGAGACCAGCCTGAGCAAGAGCAGGACCCCATCTCTACAAAAAAGTAGAAAAATTAGCCAGATGTGTTGGTGCGTGCCTGTAGTCCCAGCTACTCAGGAAGCTGAGGTAGGAGGACTGCTTGAGCCCAGGAGTTTGAAGTTGCAGTGAGCTATGATGACACCACTGCACTCTAGCCTGGGCAACAGAGCAAGACTCTGCCTCAGAAAAAAAACCCAAAAATGATTAATGATTTTTACATTGCAGCCTCCTTTGAAGTCACCTTGGCCTATTGTCTCTCAAGAGCACATATGTATCTCTCAGTTTATTTTACCAAATGTTAATTTATTTTGAGCTAGGTTAGTAACATTCTTCCCTACAGTTTACGTACAATGAGGTTTTCATTTGCGGATGGCTAGTCTTTGTGACTTTTTACAGCATAGCCTTTGGTCTCTCCTGAATTTACTCTGTCTTTGAACACCTGCTTCATTTTGTTGGTGCTGAAATTTCACATGCATCCATTCAGTGTGCACTGACTGAGCTCCTATTATGTTGTTTAAAGTTGAAGTTATGTGCTCTGTAACAAGGAGCTCTGGGACTGTCCGTCACTAGTGGTGTGACTATGAACCTTGCTGCTGCTCTGATTAACCAACTGTAAAATGAGGATTGTCCTAGGGCTGCTACATGAAGTACTATTATTTAGTCAGTGTTTAGAACAAGTTGTTTAAAACAGGACCTGACACAGAGGAGGTGCTAAATGAAATGGCAGCTAAATTGATATGCATTTCACACAGTGGATTTCCAGTGCGACAGTCAATATCGTTGGAGTTCGAGCAGCCAAAACTGCCTAGGTCTTAGGGGCTTGTGGTTGGTGGCTACGTTTGACCCATGTAGGACTTCATAGAAAGGATTCTCACCAGCTTTCATGGCCCCACACAATCGTATCCTGCCCCACCTGCCAAGACAGTCTAACTGCAAGACCATTTCTCTGTATTGCTGACTTCTGGGTCTTTGCTAGGACTGCGTGACCACTTCATCATCACGCACGGGTTATTAATAATTACCCAGACAGACGTCCTTTCATTAACTCGAAAAGAGACCTCAGTTCTAAAATTTCTCCTTTGTCTTTTACATCTTCCTTCTGAAAAGTTTTACTTGGTAGAAATTAATTTTACCTAAATTAATCCTGGAGTAGTGATTGTTAAAATCTGATGACTTATTTTTGTAAAAGTAGGCCACGTCTTGCTTGGTACTTCAGGTTATTTTAGAAAATTCTAATAACATGACTAATGTTTGACAAATTTTGTGATTTATGCTAAACTGATTGAGGTCCCTGTGGCTTCCATTCTCAAAGGTGAGATCATATTGTACTGATCCGATGATGCCCTCCTGATTAATTGCGGGCGGAGGGGCAGGACTTTCTTCGAACCACTGCTCCATTCAATCTGATAGCAAGTCTTCCTGGGTGTTACTCATTTCCTGTACTATTTTCATGACAAATACTGCTGTCTTTTTATTATGCAAAGGATATAATTCACTGAAATCTAGTTGGATTTACTTCCGCTTAGCTTAACATCCTCCTGCCTTCCGCGTTGACATTCTTCTACCTTCCAACCTCCATGTTTATGCTGAAAAGAATCTGGCTGGGGAGAGTGGTTCTTTTTTTACCATCAGACTCATAGGGATATTTTTGGATTATTGGTTATGATGAATATTTATGGAAAATGTTGCTGTGCTCTCCAGTGAGCAATCAATGTTGAAGAGTCTGGCCCCACAGCTATCTCTGTGTCCCTTGAAACTATGCCCGTTTTACACTTAAATACTACCAAGTACAGCACCTTGCATGAAGCAGGACCCAGATTAAATTCCTTTAGCATTGATTTATGTTTGTGCCATGCACAATGCTAAATGTTTTCACAGATTCATTGCATTTAGTTGTGAATCAATTTTTGTTTAATTGGGTTCGTAAAACTAATCATATGAATTCCATTCTGATATTAATATTATGGCCTGAATGTGGCTATCAGTTTGCCTTTGCAAATGGGAGAAGTGAATTATTCCAGCCTTCTCCTGATCAGGAGGCCAGGGGTCCTCTGGTCCTGTGTGTTTTTCTGGCATTTCCTTTAGCGTTCAGCATTTCTTTTAGCACCCACCTTGGTTCTTGGAACCAGGCTTCACCACCCCAGCATTCTCACAGGTCTCTGCTCTAATGGACCTAAGATGGTAGGAAAAGGAAAAACAGCAGAGGAGTGAGCAGAGAAGAAAAGATGAGCAGCGCTATTCTCAGTCAGTGTGTTTGTGGGCGTATTATTTAGGAAGTTTAAAATCTAAACTCCCTGGCTACAGTCCTGGCCTGTCTTGAAGGTTGCGAGTCAACTCAGTAGACATGCGCAAGGCACTTTTAGGCTGCCTGGCTGGGAGATGGGTCAGGGTCTCATGAAATTAATATTTCAACACAGCCTCCTCCTCAGGTGGCAGCCTACAGGTGAGTGGAAAAGCACACGAACCTGCCTATATGCTTTCATGCAGGTCCAGGATCACCAACTGGCACTCCATGTGCTTAGATGAATCAAGGATTTAGCATTTAGTTTCTTAATGAAATGGTTAGTTTGGTAAACATCTAAGTTACTTCTAAACCTAAGAGTATGGCTTTCTTTTCCTCAAGGGAGGTGCTATCTGTTTTTGTCCTTTGCAGGGAAGGTACTGTCACAATATAAACGTAGTTGTATATGGTCACCAAGGACTCCTTAAGTTACTCCCACTTCCTGAGTGATATTGTCCAGCTCATTGCTTCAAATGTCAATCCCAAATGTCCATCCCATTCCAGAACTTTCTCAACTCCAGACTCAGATGTCTCACTTCACACTTGACATCACCACTGGGTGTCTAATAAACTTCTCAAATTTAACAAATCCTAAACTGAACTCTTGCCTGTCTCTCCAAACCAGTTTCACTTATCATTCTTCCCATCTCAGTTGATGGCAGTTCTATTTTTTCCAATAGCTTAAGGCAAAAACCTGTAGTCATTCTTGACTTCTCTCTTTGTCTCCTGCCTGACATTCAACCTACCAGGAAATCCTATTGTCTGTACCTTTAAAATAGACCTAAAATCTGTCTACTTATCACCAACTCCTGCTAATACCCTGGTCTAAGTCCCTGTTAGGGCTTAGAATGTGCTACTCTAAAATACAGCACCTTGGAAACTGAGAAGACAGCAGAAGCACCTCTCTGACCTTCCTGCACCTTTCTGTGTGATGGCCGGCCATAGAGGAACCTCTGACCTTACTCCCCTGAAAGCAGGTCATAAGACCGTATGTGACAGGTGCCCTGTACCACACCTGGAAGAAACGAATGCTACGCAAAGAGGCCAAGAAGAATCTGAACAAACAGGCCATTGCCAAATTTCCCCCAGTTTATTACCATTAGATCATATTTTTTTGTCCCATCACATTTCTACACTACTGTCCCTTCTTCCTGGAACCTAACGTAAAAACACACAGTTTTTCCCGGGTCTCTGGGTCGTCATTTCTGAGAGCTCTATATCATGTAAAACTTTGGTTAAATAAATTTGTTGTGGCTTTTTCTAGTTAATCTGCCTTTCGTTATTTCGGTGTCAGCCATGACCTTGGTGATGGGTGAGGAAAAGATAGGACTTTTCCTCCTCTGCTTCTCCCCATCACCTTTTCCTGAATGATTCGTAACCTCCTCCATGTCCTTCTGCTTCCACCCCATCCTCCTATGCTCTATTCTAAACATTGTAGCCATAAGTCAATCTCATTTCATTCTTCTGCAGTATTTCCCCATTTCACTCCGAATACTCAATATCCTGACAGTGACTTTTAGTTGCTACAGTTGTGTAACAAAGCATCCTTAAACTTAATGACTTTACATCATCATTTATTAAGTGTATGAATTCTGAGAGTCAGGAATTTAGACAGGGGATGGTGGGGATGGCTTATCTCTGTTCTATGATATCTGGATCCCTAGACTCAAAGGTATAAATCATCTGAAATCTTTTTCACTTGTGTATCTGGAGGCTGATGCTGGCCGTAGGCTGAGAGCTCTGCCAGGATGTCAACAGGAACACCGACAGACAGCCTCTCCATGTGGCTTGAGCTTCCTCACAACATGGTGGCTGGGTTAAGAGCCAGGCAGAAGCTGGACTCTAGCCTCAGAAGCTATATAGAATCCCTTCCATCATACTCAGTGGGATGGACCGGTCACAGCCTGTCCAGATTCGAGGGGAGGGAAATAGACTTCATCTCTTGATGGGGAGTGGTGAGGTTCTGGAAGAGTGTGTGAGACCAGAAATATTGCCCTGCCTGGTTTGAGAATACTACCGGCCACCGTGGCTCATGTGGCCTGGCCTGGGCTATTTCTCGCCTTCACCTGGGCTATTTTTTGCCTTTGCCTCTTCTCCCCACAGAACATTCGGCTCCAGCCACACTGACTGGAGCACTCAGGTGCGTTCCTGCCCCAGGGACTTTAGACTGGCTGTACCTTGCACCTGCTCTGCTTTCCCTAGGATGCTTTTTGACTCCCTCCCTTGGCCCTCTGCAAGCTTTTACTAAAATGTCACTTTCCCAAGGATGCCCCTGACCACTCTGCAGCCTCTTTTTTTTTTTTTTTGGGTTAATGTCTATAGTCCTTCCCACCTTCTAATATTCTACGGAACTTTTAGGTTTACTCTTTATCATGTCTCCCTGCCAGAGCGAAAGCCCTATGGAAGCACGAATCTTTCCTTCTTCTGTTCACTGATTTATCCCACACACTTGGTACAGGATGTGTCACATTCATAGGAGGGGATGTAAAACGGGGAGAATATTTCTGGTTGGGACATTTGGAACTTGTAATACTTGCTCCAGATTAACTGGGGAGCAGATCTCCGCTTTTTGCTTTCTTTTTACCAAATTATTTTTTTATTTATTTAGATAGTTATTATTTAAATTTTTTTTAGAGATAGGGTCTCATTATGTGAGCCCTGGCTGCATTTGAGTTCCTGGACACCTAACGATTCTCTCACCTCAGCCGAGCAGCTGGGACTACAGGTGTGTGCCGCCACACCGGGCCACATCTCTGCGTTGTAGAACCATACGACAGCAACAAAATCCCCATGTTAGCACAATACTTGACACATAGTTGGTGCTAAAAAAAAACCAAAGTTTTTAACTAATTTATTTGGAAAAATTCCTAGCACAGCTAAGTTTGTATGTTAGGCCAGCATACGTCACTAAGATAAAGAGACCAACTTAAACGGTTGCTTTCATGGTGTGAATTTCTCTTTTTATCTTTTATGAACTAATGGATCAGAACTTTTAATTGTTTCAAGGTCCATCTAAATACTTAGTTTCTTTATGAGGAATTTCAGGGTATTTTTTGCAGTTCCAAAAGTATACCCCTGTCCCTCACCCCAACACATACATGTTGACCGAAATAGGATTCTAGGGGTCACCAGAGACCCCAGAAGCACAGACCCAGGTGGCCTGGCCTTGCTTTTTCACATCCCTGTCTCTAGAGTGACTGTGAGCCCTTCAGCATAAATTACCTTGAGAATAAAGGATGGAATAAAAATAGTGAGAAAACCCACAATTAACAACAATAATAGTAACAATGGAAATGGCAGAGCCATTGGTAATTATAGCCACTATTTGTTGGAAACCCCTTGGTGGCAGATATTCTTCCAGGCACCTCATGTGTGCGTCTGGCAGTCATCACCTTGAGAGGGGAAGGCATTTTCATTTTTCAGGTGAGGAAATGCAGGGTATCAGAACTTGCTCCAGGCATACCAAATCTCTTTTTTATTCATAAAGTGCCTCTTAGACCCATTGGACCATAGCAATCCTTTATTCCCTTGACATTTGGTGATTTAGGAATCACTGAGTTTAAGCACTGAGTTTATCTCAAGGAGTAGCTGATTTCATCACTCATTGGAGGTTGACCAACCAATTTCTCATTAGTGGCAGGATCCCATGTTTCTGTTTGTTTCACAATGGAAGGGTCTATCTGCGATCCTCTAGCACCACTGGTTCATCCATAGGATGGGGGTTACTCCACTCTTGGGTGCTCTTTTCCTGTATTCTACAACTGAGCTCATGGCTACCAGCTGGGAAAGGAGAGAGGCACAGAGTGCACGTGAGCCAGTGATAGACTATCAGTGAGCTGCCTTTGAAAGAAAGAGTGTCCACTCTCCTTTTGGCCGCACCACCCTCCAGAAACTTCCACGTGTTCAGTTATCCCAGAAGCTCACCATACTCTGTCCTCTTGGGCCTTTTATGGAGACTTCACTGGATAGGCATGACAGAAGCGTGTACAAAAGGGTACAAAAGAGTACCATGTCATTGCCCCCAGCCTCTGACTCTCTCCTAGGAGACACTTGGAGCTCAGAATCTTTCCCAATTCATGACTCCAGGCAGCCAATCTAATGGATTTGAGTGTTTTCCAAACATAAGATGTTATTATTACCAGTGGCTTGACCACATCCTTTGGTTTTTGGGCTTTTAGTTGAATAGTTCTGGGCTTTATTCGATTTTGACTGCAATTGCATTCACTTTGGATTTTTTTTTTTTTCAGAAACATGTGTGAAGGAAAATACTGTGAAATACATGGAAATGCTTGAGGGTAAACTGTGCAGGTAAGGATAATAATTTCTGGATTATCGACTCCATGGCACATCTGGATTCTTTATTATAACAGAATTTAGTTAAAGTGATGAAAAAGGCTTGCCAGTTTCTATAATAAACTAACAAAAAAGATACAAAAAAGTGCTCTGAATCTCATAAGTGAAGAAGCAGGTGTCAGCCCTGATCTTCTCTTTTAAAAAGTAAATAGATAAAGACACTTAAAAGTGTCTTGGGGAGATCACAGGATAGTTTTCATGTTCTATAAGAAAGAGAAGAATCTTCTTTGGTATATTAAATTCAGAATTTATCCCTTGTCTGTTTTTCCTTTTTTTTTTTAAGTGTCTGATGGAGGTCTTAAGGATTTTGAACCAGTTTCTACATGGTTTGAAACAATATAGAAATGCACGTCTTAGGTTCTGTTTTGAATACTGAATCAAAACCAGCGTGAAAATTCCTGGTGGCTTTTTTTTTTCTAACCCAATTAGGAATTCAGATTTGAGAAATGTTAGGGATGCTGCAACATGTCAAGATGTTTCTGCCTTTTGTGGATGTGCACTTATGAAAATAAATCCTAGTCATCAGGATCTGTTCCTGATTAAGGAAACAAGTACGAGAATGTAATATGTGCTTTCTTCCCTGGGAGTCATTTAGTTTTATGGAGACCATTTTGCTACTATTTTGGAAATTGTTAAGTAATTCTTTATATAGGCTATTCCTTAAGCCTTTTTCTGCTAGGATAATGCCGTCAGCTGAAATGCTGCTTCTTTCTTAGGAGATGTTCAGAGGGCCTGCCTTGCCGAGCCCTACTTTTCATGGTGAGCAAGGTACTACAGGATTTATTTCAATGCTTGGAAAGAAAGTCCTTTAATCCACTGCTTGCTCTTTCTCTACCTCCATGGCCCCAGACTTAGCAGAGGTGGGGTGTGGGTGGATAAGGAGGGAACACATCTGGGTCAAGTGCTCTACTCTGAGCCTGGTCTTCCTCCTCTCCCATCTGTTCTGAGGCAGGTTTCTGGCATATCACTCTTGATCTTGCCCTTGGCTACCATTGTTTTAGCCATAAGCACCGCACACATCATAAGTTACATCAGGTTATTGGGCAGCAAGTTGTAGCCATAGTACACGGGTATTAGGAGAGAGATGCCTGTTGAAATTGTAGCTCTACCAGTTATAAGCTGTTAATATCTAACCTCAAGTAAACATTCATCTTCAGTTTTTCTAGCTACAAAACTGGAGGAAGAGGACTTACCTCCCCGGGTCAGCATGCGGATCTAGATAAATATTGCATGTAAAGCACTCACATGGTTGGCACTAGGCAAACATTAGTTCCCTTTTTTTCCTTTCCTTCTCCTTATCAACAGAACTGATGGGACACACAATGCAATAATCAACACACAAGACTTCTGTGAGATTTTTCCCCACCACCAAGTAAGCAGTCAACTCTGCAGTGGACACCAGCTGGGGTCCTCCAATTCAATTCTGACACTGCCTACCTGGAGATGGCATCTGATCCCACAGGTTGAGAGCCCAACTCAAGGCTGCCCTCACCTTCCAACACTAATTACAAGTCCCAGGTTGTTTCCTATGGTTCTCATGGACCAGCTATAAGTCAGGGATCCCAAGACTCCCTCCTTAGATTCAATTAATTTGCTAGAGTAGCTCACAGAACTCAGGGAAACACTTAGATTTACTGGTTTAATAAAGAATATTACGAAGGATACAGAGAAGTGATGCACAGAATGAGTTACAGGGAAGGGGCTTGGAGCGTCCACACTCTTTCTGGCCACACCACTCTCCAGGAACTTCCATGTGTTCAGTTATTCCAGAAGCTCACCGTACCCTGTCTTCTTGGGCCTTTTATGGAGATGTCTTTGGATAGGCATGATAGAAGCATGGACAAAAGGTACAATCTAATACTGACAGGCCAAGTAGGGAAACCCAGCAAAGCCTGTCCCTTCAGATTCTTCTTGGCCTCTTTGTGCAGCGTCCCTTCCTTCAGCGTATGGGGCTGGGCTCCTTCTGAAATGGGGGTCTTATGACTCACAATCAGACCAGGTAGGTCAGAGACAGAAAGGTAGGAAAGGATTAGAGTAAATGCTTATTCTCCATGGCCTGCCTTGGGGAGAAATAACAAGGGCTGTGGGAATTATGAGCTGGGAACAGTGGACAGAAACCAAGTCATGTCCAGCACGCATCCTCTCTCCCTCCGCGCCGGCCGCTCCTCCCGTGTATCCAGCCTGGTGCGCAGCCCACTGCACCACTTGCCTGACTGCCCTGTGTCTCCCCTCCAGCTCGCCCCGAGTCCTGCCAGTTGTGCCTCTGGTGTCTCTCAAGGCTGCCTACTTTTCCTTGCCGGTGTGGGCCCTGTCCTCCCCCTGAATGACCATAATAGCAGCTTTCTTTGCTTTCCTGTTTCCACTGTTTCCCTTCCACTGCATTCTCCAGCTGGTCTTGAACAAGCACCTTAACATGCCCATCTGGTCATTGCACGTGGCTGCCTGTTGTCCTAAGGACAAA